>JABSTR010002909.1:0-132999 GCA_013339765.2 Haemaphysalis longicornis | reverse complement strand
GGACAGCAGTAACTTATCGCTTGTTTCACCAGATTGGCGGTTTCAACGACTTGCGTCGCATATGCTTTAGTGGGGAAAGAAACTTTTTGTCTTTAAACACTTGGCGTAGAGGTAATTTCTCTTACATCAGAAAACAAATAAAGTGTAATCATAAAAGTTTGATGCTACGATCTGCACAAACTTATGTAATACACGCGGTACAAAATTAACTGACCTATCTTTGACTACATGCTTTTTTCCGGGACTGTACATGTCTGAAAAAGCTCGGACACTGTATTGTAAAATCATCGCGTCACGCTACATAATGGCGGCCAGCAGTCAGGCAATGTAACCTTACGGTACAGTGTACTAGAATTGATGATGATAAATTCTTTATTAGGAAGGGGAGGAACCGAAGGTCGCTGGAGGGGGAAGAGGGGAATAGGGAGGGAGGTAGACGCCCACTAAATCTTGCTCGCCCAGGCCACTGGCAACGCCAAACTGGGCTAAGGTCACCAGGTGTTGAGGATTTTCGAGAATGTCCTCATGTAATGCTTCTATATCTGATTTTGAAAAACATTATTGGCCATCTATGACTTCAAAAGCGGAGCAGTGCCAGCACAAGATGGTCCATATTTGCTTCACAACAGTTGACAAAATGGTACATGTGCAGTGGGCAGCCGGTGCCAATGCCCTTCTCCTGTTCAGCAAGTGTCTGCCACTTAGGATGATATGAGGTGTTAGTGGCCGTGTTGGCAAGTACTTTGTTACTAAATATTTCTTGCGATCGGCTGAGGGGTAAATTCTTAAAGATTTGTGGAGGGGTAATGCTTTTTATCTCTCGCGGTGAAGAAACCGAAGGTAGAATCGTACTCGCGCCATTTCGAAGTGGCCGCCTGGCAGCGAGTCCGCGTAGGGGTGGTCGCGTAGGTCGGGAGATCCGAGCAGGAGAGGCTGTAGATGTACAGGTAGAACTCCAGATTGTGAGGTGGCAAGAGCATGTGCCACCTCGTTACCGCCCCCGCGATCCCCGACGTGTCCCGACGTCCAGGTGACCCTAGCGTTAACGTCGTTCCTCTGCTTGTGCTGGAGTATCTGGTGGATGCGTTGAGCAGTGGCGTCGTCTGTTTTTGGGTCCTCAATGCTACGTAGTGCCTCAAATGAGTCCGTATATATGACGGAAGGCCCGGTGTTGTCCCTCAGAGCTGTCCAGATAGCCAAAAGTTCTGCTTGTGCAGGTGTTGCGTGGTCCAGTGTGCAGACGTAACGTCTGGCTTCTCTGGTCGAGGGTTTGTACCAGGCCAAGGCCAGACGAAATCCTATCGAGAGCGGCGTCAGTAAATACTGCATTGGCGTTGTGCTGATTGTGCCTATGGGAGAGGTTCTCTCTGGCTGAAGTGGCGTCATTTGCGGGGGGCGTGCAAGTCTTGGAGGGGTGCAGGGTAGGAAAACTCAAGGTGGTTGTTTCGCCTGGAGTGATCCGGGATTCTGTACAGACTCGTCGGGTGTCCCAAAGCAAGGTGTCTTGGCCCTGTTTTGTGATGTGCAGCCGGTTGTCCAATGACGACTGAGCGCCTCTGAGGATGTCCTCGATTGGCGGTAGGGGTGCAAGGTCCCGAAGCTTCCGTAGATCGGTGAACTTGGGAAGGCCCGTGATAGTCCGAAGGATGTGTCGGTGGAGAATTTGCACTGTCTTTTCAGCTGTTTTTGACAGGGTTACGACTGTACCCCTCGGTAGGTGATCTTACCAATTGCAATAGATCTCAAAAGGATAGTGCAGGCTGTCTTGTCGTGTTCCGCCGAACTTATTGGAAACGCGTTTGATTGCGTGTGGAACCGCAGGCCATTGCTTTTTGAGTTCCATGATCCAATGACGGCCCGTGTTGCAGCTGTGTATAGGAAATGCCGAGAATTCTGACATGTCCATGCTTAGTCTTGATTTCATGTTGCCCAAGTGTTAACGTGATTGCCTCTCCTGCCAGGAGGGCACTCCGACTTCCATTGACACAGAGGAGTTCCGTTTTCTCCGGCGCTAAGGTGAGTCCTAGTTTGGAAGAGTTTCCTCAAGTGCAATTAGCGCAGCCTGGAGCTCGGTGGCCATATCTTCAATATTCCCACTGTAGTCCCGTCCCTCTTGTCCAAATGGTGATGTCGTCCGCATAAATGCTGTAGCGGGCACCAGTATTGGTTTCAAGTTCTTGGGCCACAGTAAGCATGGCTACATTGAAGAGCAGGGGACCCAAAATCGAACCCTGGGGACACCGCGATCGAGATAATATGTCACAGGCTGGAGACCTGCTGGTGCACCGAGTGTCGAATTGGTCGGGCCTCCAGGAATCTGGCAATCCAATCGAGAGCACGCTGACTGGGGTAAATCCCGGCCAGATTAGACAGAATGTGTTTCCTGCTTGACATTGTCAAATGCTTTCTTTATACGACTGCCAGGATGTAGTCTGGTGGTCTCTTTCTTGCGTTTCGGTTCAGGACCCTCCGAAGCAGCCAGAGGTTATTATGAGTTCCCATGTTTGGTCTGAACCCGGCTGAACTGATGTAAGCCTGGCTTGCAATATTCGATGCAGTGGGTTATCCTGGTGTGTTTCATTCTTTCCACGAGTTTGAATATGGTTGGTGTCAGCGATGCTGGCGGAGATTGGTGACTTTTTTCGGGTCCTTTTCCGGTTTAGGTATCGGATTAATAATTGAAAGGCGCATGTGTCCGGGACAGTTCCCATGGTCCACTGCTCGTTTATGATTTTCAGCAGAGCGGTCTCAGTGTCTTCGGTAAGTTTCGCAACATCTTCCAAGTAATACCGTCATGTCCCGGTCTGAGTCCTTCTGCCCTGCTTAGGCGGCATGAAGTTCTCCCAGCGTAAGGGTTCGTCTAATCTGCTTTTGGTAAACCGAACAAGCTTTGGTGTTTCGATGGGAGCAGGTGTCGTAAGGCTGGCGTGAGGAAAAAAAGATTTAATGATTCCTCTTCGAGCGCGTCGGTGTCTTGGCGGAGAGTAAGAGTTTCTAGCGGAGAAGGACCTCTGCCTTTGTTGAGGCATTTTCCGGACGACTGCCCACAGCTGCTTCATTCCTTTAACTTTGCCAAGCCGCTCACAGGTAGAGCCCATTGAGCTCTACTGAGTTCTTCCCCGTGTTGCTTGATGAGCTTGTAGGTGTCTCTGATCTGACGGGGGTTTGATACCTTTTACCGTTGGTCTGGTATGATGTGTCAGCGTATTAGCTTTCTTCCACAGTGCTACATCCTAGAATCGGCTAGTCCCCTGTCTTCTTGGCCAACTGTTTCCTCGGTTGCGGAGCTCAGATTGCTTCGCATAGCTGAACGAACTTTTTGTCGGTAAACAATTGGCTCCTAGGCCATCTCGGAATCAGACCAGTTAAAGGTAATCATAAAAGTTTATGCTGTTCTGCGAAACTTTTTATGTGTAACAATAATGCGGTAGTGATTACTGCCCTATGTTGAAGACATGCGTTTCCCCGGGCTTGACTTCTTCAGGAGGGAAATGGTCAAGCTCAGCGTAGTGGTTCGGCTTTTTCGCATGGAGCCCTGCTACGTAGTGTACTAGAATTAATTCTAGTACACTGTACTTACGGGGTGGGATTGGTCATTGTAGCTCAAAAAAAGGCTTTCAACAATGTCTAGATGCACCACGTAGTGCTATGTGTTGGGGCTAATTTCAAATAATATTTCCATCTTAATAGGAGTCACGCCCTGGCTCGCCTCAAGCTTCCACTTCATCTAACGGAAACGTAGCAGCGACAGGCGGAGATTCCGGAACAACATGCTCAGGCCGAATAGAGGAAATTCCATTCCAGTTAGTGAATACGACCTTGGACTCTACGTTAATTGCGCTGACACACCTGATGGCGTAAAAGATAGGGCATACTCCAAAGTCTGGACACCGGCTTATGTATGTAATAGCGTATGTAGCAAAGATAGTGTTCTCTAAGTCAATCAATTATGAAGCACGGTATTTTGCTTTTCCTGCGTGCAATTTTCAGTTTATTCACATTTAATCTTTGTGCTTAATTCATTAAGGAATGCTGTTACGATCGTTTGGGGAATTGGGGTAGGACGAGTTGCGATTTCCTCATTTTTTGTAGTTCAAGTTCGCTTAGCTCAGCGCTGCTTTTCTTTCTGAATATGCTGCTGTATATGCTTGCGACTGTGTTGTATTAAACAACTGCTCGGTATAAAACTTCGTCTGTGCAAGTCCTTCTTCATAAGTATTCTCTATCTCGGTAAAAAAAAAACGCTGGGTTTCGCCCACGCTATTTAGCACACCCCTTCATTGCCTGGGCAATTCGCTTCTGTTTTGCACCTTTTGGACGACAGTAGTTATAGCGGTTATAGGCACCTCCAGCCTGGGGTGTGAATCCATCACTCTTCTCATCGATTAGACGCTTGCGCGATTAGCTCGCAATGCATTGTTACGGGCATCGCTGCTGCTTCTATAGTTCATGAGCGACCAGGGAAAAAGTTTGTAGTCAGCTGGTCTGTATCCTGTGGGCACGTGTTGCGGCTGCAGTAAATGCCAGTGGCGTTTAACTTCTCTGTTTTCTTCCTTATTTCCTCGAGTGTCGTCCCGGCACGACGCTGGCGTAGCCTTAAAACCATATATACGCGTTATACATGGTTTAGACATGGTGGAACTAAAATGTTTAAAACAGCGTTCCTAATTAAACCCAGAAATGACCATTGCACCCAAAGAGCAATTTGAGTACCACTTGTTACTTCATCCGGTATTTTTTTATCTGAACAGCACTTTTCGTGCAAAATTGGCGACGGTAAGCAAGATTCGCAAAGAGTTGAGAAAGTAGGCGACCTACTAAGGGAGCGAACTGAGGCAACAGCTAAACAGGAAGGCAATGCAATAGAAAATAAACTTATAATAAATATGGGAAATATTTTATACCGAAGCTTCCAGGCTCTCACTGATGTAGTTAGCATTGTCCAGCCAAAACGCACTGCAGGAAAGTCAACTTTTTGTGAAAATGATGAAGACCGGCGGTGAAGTGAAGCAACATTATAACGTTTCCAGTGATCGTAATCGAACGTGGGTCCCTCGCGTCATGAAGCAGACTGGTTGCGTTATTCCAGCACGGTCGAAGCAGTGTGGATTTGGAGAGGGTGTGGACGTGAAAATTTAGGCAGAGAGTACATCCCTTCGTCTGACGACGACGGTGGTTGAACGCTAGGGAAAGCCACGAAATGCGGTATCAGTAAAGTAGCAGAGATCCCAATCGCCATGCAGTAAACCGCCCCATTACAATAGAGGCGTTCGCATAACAAGAGCAGAGTCTGATATCAGACTCGACCAACACGAGATCGTCACGTCATCGTCACGGCGTTGGACTTGGTTTGGTAAGCTTCAGGTTCCGCCATCGTCGTTCCAACAGAGAGGTATACAGCGGGCTTATTTGGGTCGAAATCGTTTCATTTGAAAAGATTTATTTAAAAAGAAATCTTTTTATTTAAAATTACGCTTCGACAGTTGCCAGTCGAGTCGCCCGACGTAGGCACTTTTCTGCTGTGTTTATGTGAGCGTTTTCCTAATTTGCCACAGTGGCCGCAGTCCGCCCAAGACCGCCGAGTCTTGCGCTCTACGCTGTTGTACGGCGGCACCAGCAACTTCCTAAATATTACGGGACGGGTTTGTCACTGACTTGGTATATCAGCAAACGAGGAATCCAGAACTGTCCGCCAATGTATCTTTCTCCCCAACTCTTCCACAACTAACTCAACAAACCACTAGTAGATATTACATTTTCGCTTGTGAACTTTTTCTTGGCAGTGTTGTTCCTGCACTTCTTCCTGTGGCGAGTCCATTAGATCTGTTTTTTTGTTTGCCAAGTAAGGGCAGGTGTATCTTACAGGCGTATCTTTTGCATACACTCAGTTTGATTGATTGATTGATTAATTGATTGCGGGGTTTAACGGGTCGACGCTACTCACGCGATGAGCTATGCTGTCGTGGAGGGCTCCGGAGTAATTTGACCACCTGGAGATCTTTAACGTGCGCCGAAATCACGAACACACGAGCGTTTTCGCATTTTGCCTCCATAAAAAAAGCGGATACACTTAATTTCAATTCGCTTTGCTGGTTTGCGCGCCTCCATTCATCGTTTTTATACTAGTAACGGTTGGTACCCATGTCCTCGCCTCTATTTTGCATAGAAAAGTTACTTTAGGTTGCCCCCTCCCTCCGAAAGAAAATCCTGGGTACGTGCCTGTGCCGTCTAATGGGTAGCTTTGAATACTGAAGAAATCTTCTCAATGAACTGCTAAAACAAGCCGACTGTTTGGCTTCTGCGGCTTTTAACCCTTATGTCCTGTGCTCGAACCACATTAACTCAACCTTTTTTTTTGTTTTCGGCATTTCTTTATTGAGAGAAAATGCTCCCTTATGCCTGCGCTACACGGCGACTTTCAATTGACAATTGAACGCTCGCCCGCAAGTGCGCCCGGTGCATTTACAATGGGACACTCGATAGACAATTGGTTCAACAGCCTTCGGAGGGCCTTCGAAACGGCCGTGTAGCACAGGTATTATTCACTTCTAAGCTCTTTTTTGTAAATAAGGCTGGCTTAGTACCTCCCAGGCCAGTTCAGGTGCAGAGAGGAACTCATCGGCGTGTTCATTTAGTGTTCGCATCCCACCATCAGTGCTTAGCCTGCTCCAACTTGGAAGCGGAATGTTGCGAGGAGTGGTTGCTCAAAAGAACGGGGGTGTTCCAAGTAAGCCGGCGGGAGGTGCTGGGTTTGGACCTACGGGGAAACAACACCAGTGTTGCCAGATGTCTGTTGCTGGAACGGTCCTCGAAGGCGCTCTAGACGATTTGTTTCGTAGAAACAGAGTGCATTATCGCTAGCCATAATGCACTCTGCATCTTATGAGAACTCCAACGATTTGTTCAAAAAAGAAATCTTTAGAAGCAAACGCGAACCTGTCTGCTTGGCGGAATAGTAGTTTGGGCAAGCTGGTTTGAGACTGCCGATGTTTTAATAGACTGCTGAAATCAAGGTAGCAAGACATGAGGACAACACATAGTGCCTAACTTCCAACCTTAGTTTAAAACTAATCACAAAGCCCGACCACCTTCCCGAATCCAACTCTAGCATCTTGGGAGGCAAGTCTGGCTGACCCCAGCGCTGCGACACAGCTCCTGCTGACGTCCAGAGCGGAGGAAGCCATGGCCACGGCTTCCTCCTCTCTGGACGTCAGCAGGACCCTGGACTAAGGGTGCTCAGGAAAATAAAGTTTACTTCCTTCCTTCCTTCCCGGTTGGTTTTAATTAGGCACGTGGCTTGATAACAGTGGTTCACACGTGGTGGCCGGGTTTCGTGATTAAACTAAAGGTGGAAGTGTGTGCTCTGTTGTGGTCTTTCATCTCGGACAATGCTTTCAAACATCTGCCTGCTTGGTTTGCACTGTTGCCAAACTATACACCGAACTTGGGGGGGTTGTGAACAGCTCAACACCTGTGTAAAAGCCTTAACGTCATCCGTACTGTCACTAACGCACTGGTGAAGCCTACGACGGCAGCCAAATTTTTCACTACCATAGAAGCACTTTTACATTAATTGAAGGCAAGGCTGCCTGCATGAATGAAACTGGGTTGATCATGGCCAATGATAAGTGCTCATAGTCATGTCAGCCTAGGGTGGCCAGTTGGAGCATTTAAAAGCCCCTTCCCATTTTAAGCCCCCTTCCTTATTATATGTGAAAAGATACGTAAAATTAACGTTTTATTACTATGTGTAAGCACCCCTCACACTTAATCCCCACAATCACACACTTAGGGGCTAATTTTCTGGATGCCCAGTTTCGATCACCAGTGAAGTACCAAAGAGTACAATGATGACTACTTCCTCACGCAACAGTGCAAAACAGTGCCATAAGTACTGCAACATTACATACACTGTGCCATTAATTTTTCAGTTAATGAAAATACCAAATGGCATTTGCTCACCGAATGAATTCGGGAATACATTGGCATTCCCTTGCGAACCGACTAAGTAACCTCAACAGCTGTGGTCCTTCACTAAGCAAGGAAGTTCAATAATGAGCCGTAGACAGCTGCGTCTAAAACCTACATCATTAACTCATTATCCCTGTATGTAGTCTTTACGCAGAAAAAAAGGCAAACAGCGCCTCTACAAAGCTCTGCCATGCTTGCTGCTACGCAGACATGTATTTGTTGGTGACTTGTCTCTGCTTGTAAGGTGAATGTCACCTATAAGAAAGCTGCAGCATTCTCTTTCAAAGAATTTCTTTTGTTTTGAAACATTAAATGGATGCATGTACGTTATCTTGCAATTCTGAGAGTTTCCGAATTGTCACTGTTATGATTTCTTGCATTTCATTTCATTATTACCGCCATTTCTTTTGCTGCGCTGACCCACGACGACAAACTGAACGTTGTTTGCACGTCTAATGACAACACGTGTGCCGTTCAGATCAGGAATAAGACGCAACTCTCCGGAAAAAAGCAGACACTGTAGAACTTTATGCAAAAGCACAGGTTACAATAAAGAACTAGCAAAACAGAAAACAAAAGAAGGCCTGGTATAAAGTACGACGACGTAGACTGTGCGCGGCGGCAACAACTGCAGCGGCAGCAACAACAACATTAACAGAGAGAGAGAGAAAAAAAAAAGAGTTAAACACTAGAACGAGGCGTGCAGCGGCGGCGGCACGGAAAACACGTCAGACGAAGACGAGAGTGAGACAGTCCTGGAGTCTAGCATCGTTTGACCCCCCGCATGCTTCCTGGGCGCTCATCAGTCTTGGATTGCACGAGAGGATGAGGAGTAGAAGAGCGTGTGCGGCCCAAGGAAGGGGGCGGGGGGTTCGGGGAGTGCACGCTTCTTGGTATTGGTGGTTGCCAGGACGACGAGACGGAATGGAAAGCGTTGTGTGGTGTTGTGGTGGTGGCCCACTTGGTCGTCGCTGATGGGCCATCGTCTACGAAGGAGGGGGAAAGGCCCCTACTTCCGGGTGGACGACCCCTGGACACAGCAGCAGGCAGAAGGGGGGGAATCAGCGGGTGAGCTCGGGACAGCACCAACACCAGCACAGCAAATTCAGCATGCATTAGGGGCATTAAATAACCAAAACCTGCCATGTGAGCTATTACCTGAAAGCGACCTTCAATGTACTCTGCTCCACAAATATACACTCGAATTTCGCAACTTTTGCGTCCAGAACAAATTAGGGCAGCCACAGCATCGCAGGCAACTAGACGCAGTGCGAAACCTGGCAGCACGGTGGCCTGATGCTGTACACACGTACCATTCAGGGAAGACACTGATGCGCACTATTAATGTCTCCCACCTCAGCGATCAGATTGCGTACATACTAGCCAAGCATGAATTGATTGTACTCCTTGCCTTCAACCACGATAAGAACACCCGTTAAGCCTAACTTGCAACGTTCTGCGCATGATGCGCATAACGAATGCCGCACATCCACTCACAAAATGCTGCTTTCCCCAACAACTATCGGACGCTTGGATACTCAAGACGCTAAAATTACGATGCAAGAGGTATGTCCAGCCCCCAACACTCGCACAACCCAACAAGCGCTGACAAATCAAACAGTTGTTTGCTAAGCCTAATTTGCAACATCCCACCCTGCCTCAGTACTCGTGACTTCAAACATGTAAACAATGCCACTATCATCATCATCTACACTGACAACAACACAGCAGAACCATGCGCTCGGGAGAGAGCCAAGGAACTGAGAAACTCTCAGGTCAAGGGGAACTTACCTTTTTCGTCTGATTTTGTTAGGAAAGAGAGAGAGAGGCAGAGAGAGAGAGAGAGTGAGATGGAGCACGTGTGTTAATGAACAGAGCGACAAAGGCAATGCTGCAAAGGTTATAGCCCCGCCCTTGCAAGCGTGCGTGTGCACCAGCAAAACTCCAAAATCACAAACCTGCGCCCCAACCAACCCAGGCAAAGCCCTTCACACCACACTTGTGCCTCTGAAAGCTGAAGAGCAAGTTCCCTTTGCAGTGTAAGGTATGCAATGTGTACACAACAAACGTGATTTCAGATACAGAGTCTGAAAAGCCCTTTTTTTCTCTTTTCCCAGAAGTGCGCACAAATACCGCAACAGCAAAGCACGTCAGAACAGTAAAATCCCAAGATAGACGGCCTCGAAGCAACGATTGGCAAAACACAGTTTGCTGCATCGCCTTTGCAAAAAAATATTGCCACAAATTTTCTGACTCACGCCATTGGAAACTTCACGCGGAGCATTCAGTGGACAGTTTCCAACATCAAGTTTGATGAAAGTACGTACACTTTCTTGATCTGCTACCAACAAAACGCCTCCCCCCGTTAAAAACAAGCTCAACACTTAAATCACTCTGCTGCTTCTTTTGCTAAATGTCCTAGGGCGACAGAGGATGTTTTAGACGCTTTTGTGGGAACGATGCAACATACTGCAGGTGCTTCAACAAACCACCAACATGCAGCGCATAGACACATTCTGACATTCAGGCACAAACACCACTCGGCTGTTAATCCCACCAGCACAGAGCTCCACTGGCCCTGCTCTTTGCAATGCACACTGATGGCCCCGCCACTGCGAGTGGCTAGGTGGGACAGTGGTTTTAGAAAAGTGCAGCACTGAAAGAATGCTCGATAACCCAGGAGGACTACCTTGATCAATTCCAGTATATGCAGATTCAAATTCACCCTCCCAAATCTGCTCACGTGCCATCATCTCAGACCCAACCATCGGCGGAAGCTACGTAGAGCGAGACGTCTGTTGTCCAGGTTGCACAGGCCAACAACCCCTTTTCGCTGCGTACAAACGACAAATATGACGGTCCCTACACGAAAACAAAGTACGGGGCCTAGCTGAACTTTCTGTTCATCTGCTGCTGAGCTTTCTGCCAAACTTTTATGTTCACGTCGGGCTTCATCCCGGAGCCTCATCCTCCTGACGGCGGTTACGAGCGGAATTTCGAGCTTACAAAATTCTGCACCCTGCGTGTCTAGTCGTCTTCTGTTGCGTCCTCATTTTATGCGCAGTTTTCTTTTTCGTAATGTACCAACTAGCCCAAGTTTCTGTTCTGCTTAATTTCGAGCTTCTCTGGCATCTTCTGGCGTCCCCACCTGCGACTAGGATTTGCTGCGTTGTTACTCGTAGCGATGTGGATTGAAGCTTTGAAGGACAAAATACTTTCTATTATACAAGAGAGTACATGTTTTGCAGTGCCCCCAATGCTTGTCCTCCAGCAGCAAACGATGCTTCATTCACCGAGAAATGAAACATTTTATGCCAAAATTTGAATTCTCCCGCTAAATCACGGGTTTCCGTGACGTCAGCAATGATGTTCTCCAGGTTGGTGTTTGAAATGAATGTCACGTATGCTGGCTACGGTGGCAGCAGACGACAACATGTCTTTCGCTGCTTCGTTTACCGTCAGTCGTCTAGATACAGTCACAATACTGCTCAGGCTCACAGCCAGCACTCGCTTTGTTTTGGACCAGATTTGCGCGTGGCCCATTCTTGCTACAGTAAAGAGCCATCATTTTGATATACATTGGGCATGCTCAAAAAACAGGGTCAGGCGAGACAACCCAAAAGCACCCCGGACTGCTGCGCAGCTATAAACAGCATAGTGCGCGCAGCACACACTGGTGCTCCTATGTTCAAGCGCGTGTTTGCAACTTCCTCTGTCTACCACACTGTTATTAGCGCTATAAAAAGAATGCGCCTTACATTTAACCGCAAACAGCTCGTTCTGCGAGCTTGTAAACCATGGCTAACTAGAGCTTGCTTTTGGCGGCCTCAGCCAATCACATAGATGCCCATAATAACGCCATCGGTTCCAGCGCCGGGAAAGGAGCTTGTGGGTCCAATGGCCATTCCCAGTTTTCGCAATTACAAAGCTCACTTGAGTGGGTGCAGTTTGCGTTAAAGATGGTGTCAGTGTCATTCTAGTGAGGCAATCTTTCAAATTTATCCAGCTTGAGTTACGTCTTCACAGCCCCGTTAAGGCACTGCCGAGGCATTCCCCTCTTCGTCCCCAGTGCTTCTGTTGCCCTCTTCTTCAACTCTCTGACTGCTCTCCGTTGCCCTTCCCGAAGAAGCTTCACCAGTTCTACCGTGTCCCTCCGTCCTAGTGGCATGCGCTGGCTTTCTGCCGCTCACAACGTGGCATTGAAACAAGGATCGCAGGCTTTCGGTTTAAAAAATGCTTCGGCGTCACCGTGCACTCCTTCTCTTGCATGCGCGAATTCACGCAAACTGAACGATCGGTGCAAGAGCAGTGCAGACTGCGATCCACCTGCTTACGTTTTCACAGCTGGGTTAATATCTGCTCAAATTGGAAGAAGTTAGACTGTTTGAAGACCGCCCCCCCAACCACAAGGCTGGTGTCCACAGCCTCGCGAAAGTGCAGTACACTGCAAGCATCGTGCATCCGCAACAGTAGAGTGAGTCCCACTTAAAAGCCACGAGAGACAGAGTTATGATGCCAGGAAAAAAAAAAGCCAAGCCGAGCCACCACCACATGCACGCCCGCCCCCACGCACAATCCAAGCCAAGCCCGCCCGAGCAGTGTTGCCAAAACTGCGCCAGAGTGGCACACACTGATACTAACATCAGGCGAGGGGGGGCAAGGACTGCAGCCCGTGGCATCCAACGGCGCCTCATTTTTTGCTCTTCTTCCAAAATTTCAGCCGTAACTGAGGAGGGAGCAGAGAAGAGAAGGCAAAACGCTCGTTGTGGTGCTGTCCCTCCTTTCTTGCCAACCAACCCCACACACCCACCCCAGCAAAAGAGGTGGCGACAGTGTGCAACCCTGCAGGGTACCCGACACTGCAGAATTGCCTTCTGGCTTTTACCAAAGGGCAGTCTTAAAAAAAAAAAAAAAAAACACTCAAATATTACTAGCCACTTCCACGTGTCCATAAATCAATAATACTACTGCGTCTGCCGGCTGATATGTTTCTCGCTGAAGTTATTCCTGACCATCTCAGGTAAGACTACGTGACATCACAGTAGAGGGAAAAAAAAAAAAAAAAAAAAAGAAATGAACTTTTCTTCCACTATTGCACAAGAGGTATTGCAAATGCACGCTAGCACTGTGCACTGCAAACTTTAAAGGTGCAGCAAAGGTGCCTAAATGGGTGCAAGCTATTTCCGGCAAGTCGAACACCACTACGTCAAAATTCACACCACAGGTGAAAAAAGTTGCTACTAGTTATAGAAACTTCGCCATAATTTCGCAGCCACTTTACCTCGGCAGAAAATGGCGAAGTTGCCAAACGTATCAGTCTCTCCATAAAGGCTCTTATCTTTAAACTCGGTAGTAGTGCCATTATGCGATTGGCTTTCAGTGATTACTTGCACAATGTTGTCCTTGTGAGAGCCCACATGAAAAATCCTTACTAGAGCAACCAGGCAGATGTGCTTGGGCCACCAAAATTGAGATGTCTCGAATGCCTTTTTCTGGAGGATAGAAGTTGCCTGTTGCTGTTCTTTTTGATGATCATGTGATCGTTAAGGAAACTTCCACCGTTCACGCGACCCTGTCTTGCGTACAAGGGGAAACTCATCGTACAAGCTCAGCTGTGGCCCACGACAATGCCAGTATGGTGCGCCGGCTGACGGCAAATCACCTCTCTTGCAGGGAAATGGCGGGTAGGGGCTGTCTGGCAATGACTGCTTGTGGGCATGGTGGCGTTAAGAGCCGATTCACATTTAAAAATGACTGTACTACTACGATCCCTGTATCACACGTGGCAATACTACAATGACTGCGTGCACTTTCACGATGTTATAAATGTGCGATTATTTTGGAGTGCGCACGAAAATTTAACTGATGCAGAAAAGTTTAGGGGGAGCTATGTGCAGACAAGGACATTTCGGTTCATCAACTCTACCAGGTTACAGTGTTACTAGTTACAGGCACTTGGCTGCAGTCATCGCCTCCTGTACTTCTACAATGCCAAATGCATCAGCCCGGACCGCCAACCAAGCCCTCTCCTCCTACTCTGGCCACTCTCCCCCAATCGGTAGCCTTCCCAGCGCTTCAGTCATGTGACCAGTTCAGCTTGGAGCAACGCGTGGTGGAGAGCGGCAACGTTGGCAAAACATGCTCCGCCACGGCTTTGAGCTTTCTAGCGCTGGTGCGAGTGCCATTTCTTTGACAATTTCAAACATCGGTTGCCTTGGCAACCAGGCACAAGCTGCTCTTGAAGTCAGTTACGGTTGCGTGATCCCGGTTCAGCTCGAGGCCCCACCTCGAGACATGTGGGCACTGCAGGCGTACCACTCACTCCCATTGGGAAGTTCGCGATGAGTTTGGCATTGTAAAAATACAGGAGGCGATGCTGCAGCAGAACTTTGGCCAATACAGTGTTTGTCGTAGTAGGGTTCGACTTGCCACAAAGAGCGAAATGTTCGAGCACACAGTGCGGGAGAAAAAGCAAAACAAACTTACGGAAGGGTTCTAAAAAGAAAAACAGAAAAAAAAAAAGATTAGCCAAAAGGCCAACCTCGCACACAACGCTAAATTGGGAGGACCACGTGGCTGCCGCAAGTCCAATCACGTGCCGGTCGGGCGACTGTGAGCATACCTTAATTAAGACGGGCATTATTTCTCCCACACCTCAGCAGTGACAAAAACGTGAGTGCCGAAAGAGCCACGTGCGGGTGGACAATTTGAGCCCCCGTGACCTAAGGCCCCCCCAGACTTTTACACAGGAAGGGGAGGGGGGGTATCATTCCTTACGCAAGTTTTAAGTAGTCTCCTCATGCACCAAGGCAGGCACATACACAGACACATTCCAATACAGGTGCACTCTAACTGGTAGCTAGGTAGGGCATGCCACACATGCATCAATGAGAAAAACAAGGGAGAAAAACGCTTTGGGCCAGAACCGCTCGGCTCTGCGAAATTTGGCGCCACATCCTGGAAGGTCGTCTTAAAAACAGAGAACACCACCTTGCACACAACACTGCCGTCATCAAACCGAACACACAACCGAGTTGTGCACCTAGACAAGAACCTGCATCGCTACGCTACCCCGCTACTGAGCACACAGGTGATCCTTGATGCATGCACACGGGGGAGTGCCGTGAGCCGCACTGTGCTTTGCATCATCACCATCATCATCACCAGCCCATTTATGTCCACTGCATGACGAAGGCCGCTCTCGAACACCCCGCACCACGTTCAAGGTGAAAGCTCAAGGTGCTCTGGCCTCCTGCTACAGTGGAATGCCGGCAGCCCGACAACCACAACACCCCACACGGCGAAAAAAGCCCACCAAAGACATTTTGCATCGGCAATACATCGGCCGCAGCACATTGGCCGCACACTCCGGGGCCGCTGAAATCCCCTCCCCTCGGGAAAGTGTGCCTTCCGCATTTAACAGCCCCACGTGTGCGAGATAACAATGAAGGTGAAAAAAAGGGGGAGGACATTGAAGTTGTTTGCAATGAGTGCAAGGCAGCTGGCAGCCTCTGCTATGAGGGCTACAAGACACGTCAGCCAATATTGAGATTTTGCACAAGCACAAATGCCCGGGAATATTTGGGGAAAAATAAAGAGGGGGCAAATTTTCGGCAAACCTGCTCTAGTCATCTACCTCATTGCTGACTGTTTAGTCAGCTTAATACCACTACGAATGTGCGCCTGAAACGTGCAGTCACAGCATCCCTATAACGAGGAGCCAGCTGGCTCGAGTGAACAACCCAGGGAGATTAGGCTTCTTCGTTGCATAAACGTCCCAAGCACTGTCCCTTCATTGTCTACAAATGAAGGAGGAGCAACTCTTCCCAACTGTCACATGTCGACAGCACTGCACACGTTCACCACACCGTGCGCGCAACACCCAAAACCGGCCAGTGCCATTGCAAGAAGAGCAGAGACAGTGGAAACGGAAGGAGCAGCAACAACAAGCCAGGTGCGTACACAAACAGGGCGTGGCTCTTTTTCTCGAAAACCCGCCCCACAATACACGGCCGCTAAGTGCAAAGCGCTAACTAGCTCCCCTCAGAAAACCAACCATCACCACCTGTGCTCGAAGCCTTCTTCACCCACAAAGAATCAGCAAGTGATTGACAACCGTCGTTCCAACAGGCGTCAGTGTTAGTATAGACCTGCATACCTGCCAGGTTTGCCGGGATGGCATTAGGGAGATCTGACCGGGGGGGGGGGGGTTGTAGCAACAACAGAATGGGTAACCTTACAGACTTTTTTTTATTTACCTACAACATAGCAGGAAATGAACTGTTTCTTCGTCCAAACTACCAACAAGCTACACCACTTAAGTGTTCGACGTGGCTGCCACCTACCCCTTTCAGAAATTCCTGGAATAGTACTGCAAGCGCAATACAAAACAGCAGGAACTGAACTGTTTTGTTCTTTTGTCTAAACTAACGACAAGCTACACCATTGGAGACTTGCTAAATCTTCAGAACTGCCGTCCACAACGGCCGTGCTCGTGCGCAAATGAAAGCGGCGGTGGCGCTGCGCTTCTATCAACAGTAAACTAACAATGGGACGAACAGGTTCACCGTCTGCGCATGGCCGACTACGCTTTTTAAGCACTTCACTGATAACGATGCGACTGGTGTCGGGTTTAACTCTGGCGCATGGTGGCCAAACTGCGAAAAAGATTTGTCCAAAGACGGGTGTGTTTTCGGGAGATTTTTGTTTCGGTCGTACAATCGTACAAAACCATGAAAATTCGGGAGTCTCCCGGGAAATTCGGGAAACCTGGCAGGTATGGACTTGTTTCGGTGTATACGCTTCCCTCCACCACCCACTTCAGCAACCACGTGTCGGTCACGGAGCAAGAGCAAGACAGCAACGCACTTCCTCGGGCAGCCAGATAACGCCACAAGCGCCTCGGCCTAGGTTAGGCTAGCCTGCAGCTGTGGTGAGCGAAGAAGCCGTGCGGTGGGCATTCCACTACGCAGCCCCGAATGAATTTCGGCGCCCACCATCTTTTATGCCTGTCAGGTTCCGCTACCATCCCCTTCACTGTCGTCCGATCGACGAAGCATCGCAGTCCACGTTGGTTTTCAGTGCAGCCTTATCTGGTCGCCCGCCCGTTGTACGTACTCCCACTCCGTGCTGGTCCTCAGTCTTCCCCTTTGCTCCCCCCCTCGAAGGTGCAGTGTGCAGTAGTGGTGTGGAGAGAGAGAGGCTTGCACACTACTCACCCGCACCCTCTTCTTGGACCTGCCACTGTTAGAGGAAGCGTGCTTAGAGCCCGCCGACGGGTCGTCCCCCGCAAGCGGCAGCTGCGGCTCGGAGGAGTCCTCCAGCTGGACACATTGTTACCCGGCAGCAGAGGAAGCAGCAGAGATGGAGAAGGAAGAGGAGAGAGAGCAGCGGGAGGAGCAGAGGAGGAGGGATTAGCAAGCAGGGTTAGCAGCAACACGATGGGGAGAGAGGCAGGAGAAGAGGAGGAAAAAAGATGAACGGCGCAACATCCCCCCCACCCGCAGTCCCTGCAAAGTAAGTACTGTCAAAAGCAACAGCCTGGATTCCACGCGAGCAGCTTCCAAAAGGTCATCACATGAGGGCATGCCTTCTTAAACCCTGACTAACCCGATGCACGCTTAGTCCGGACGTGGAATACAGGCTTTTGCTCCCGACTGTACAGGTGTCGTCAGAAGTAAGTGGAACACAGTCTCGTAAATGTACAGGTATTTCTTCTTCTGGAAACTGCCTGGCCACATTGGTGTGCGTTTAAAGGAGTCCTCCCTAATAAGAAAAACTTCCTGTAAACTGGTAATGGCTCTCATAAGGCCAATAAGACAAATGTATTGCAATCTTCACAAATCCTTCATCCAATTACTCGTGACGGCACCTGTACCTCTTAAAATGTACAAGGGCACTGTTTAACAACAGCAACAAAAAATGTCCACCAGAAACAGACTGAGCACTGATAGCGAGTTGCGCTTCCTGCTACAAGTCCTCATTCTTTCTTGTCATCTCGCCTTGTTACATTGCACAGTCCTCTCCTATGTCTCTAGGCAATAGCAACTAGCCCACTTCCAAGGTAGCCAAATGTCGACGCATTGCCACTACAGCAGATTTTTTGTGATCTTTCAATTCCAGACTAGCTTGCCTGAACTATGGCGTATTTCCGTCTGTCCATCCACCAAGGGTACATACACATCACATTGCAAGCAATGACTTTCTGCACACCCAACGTGTCAGCAATTCTTTTGCCTCGAAAAACAGCCCGACAATACAAAAGACGCAACCAAGCAACCTCAGCTAAATGTAGGCTCTCAAAACTAGCAAAGGCTGTGCTGGAAAGGAAAAAAAGAAAGATCACCTCGCAGCCTTAGGGATGCATTAGGGATGCCCGACTCAAACATTACCAGAGTTACGCATAAAATGGTACAAACACTGCACTAGATGTCTCAAAATTCGCCGAGGGTGACAAAAATATTGCACACTTCACGTATCTTTCCGGGCCACACCATGGTGCTGCTTGCTACAGGCGTTCAAGCTTTGTTAACCAACCAACGCAGGCTGTGCTAACACTTGATGCAATGGCAATAAACCATGACAAGAGTGCTCTTGCATTCCCAGTAAATAAAGCGCTGAGGTCGCCAATTTGTGATCTTTGCCTTTGTTGCAACCTGTCCAGCAGCACTGCCATGTTTTTTTGAAGTTGAATCCATTCGCCCTGTTTCCCGGGTGAAGCGCTCAAAGACGCAGACGGCGAAGGAACAGAAGACACGGTGCCGACCGGAAACTACGTACTCATTTAGTTCAAAAACCCACACATATAGGGTGTCCAAAATGTGTTTGTGTTGTTTTACAGCATGAACGCATTATATTTGCACGAGCCACAAACAAGTAGCTGCCGGTTAGCACCGTGTCATCTGCCTCTGCCTTCACGAGTGCCTCGGAGCGCTTCTCCCACGAAGATGAATTGATACCAACTAAAATACGATTTAACCTACGATACAATACGATACGATCTATGACCTAAAATACAATACGTAATGCAATACCAGCTAGCCCAACTCTCTCTTCTGTTGCAACTCGCCCAAGCTTCAACCCTAAGAGCGCTCGAGGTCGGGGCTCGAACGCCCAAACGCCGCCAGAGACCCCCGTGCCTGTGCCCACCTTGTCGTCTGTCGGCGGGGTCGCAGAGGGGCCGTTGGTGGCCGGAGAGGAGGTGGGAGAGGCCACCTTGGCGGGTGGCTGGGACGGTGGAGGGGAGTGCGGGGGGCTGTGGTTGGCCTCCCTAGCTGCCGCAGCCGCTGCTGCTGCCGCCCGCTGCGCTTCAGCCAGCTGCGCCTTCACCTCGGACAGTTCCTACGGACATCAAAACGGACTCAACCAACTTTGGCAGAACTGTCGGGTTGATGAGCGCGGAAGGTTCACTCGCAACAAGCGTGCTGCGAGGTGTATTCAGCCCTCGCCAACACACACACACCCCATTTGGCCATTCTGATATTGTTTTTTTTTTATTTCGAGCAAAGCAACAGTGTTTTCTGTGAGTTTTCCTAAATTTTACGGTCCCGTAAGCCTACAAACAAAAAATACAGCTGGAAATAAAAGTAATAACAGATTTATTGATGAGGCAATTAATTATGACATCCGGAAATAGAAACTTTTACGTTGAGGAGGCATCCCCTTTGCACATTTTCCCAAACATTATGACTACAGGAACCTACAAATAAAAAATTACCTTTGTGTGCACGTATTTATAGATTTATAGAATTTATAGAATAAAACAGCCGACCATTTTTTTCACCCTCAATGTCGGAATTTCGTCTCCATCAGAGCTTTTTTTAGCGTGCAGCTCCACTAAAATGAAACAGTGATATCTATCGCAATACGCATCACTGAAGAACAACCACTGAAGAATAATCTCCCCCCCCCAAAAAAACTAGCAGTTCTGGTTTCGTTCTCGATGTGCTAGAAGAACTTTTATGCGATGGCGTCAATTGATACCACCACGATTGAAAGGGTTAAGGAGTTTTTAGGATACCATTACTGCGCTCTTGACATCGTTTACCATGGTTACGGCAGTCAACTGCACATGCATGGGCTGTTTCTGTGGACGGTAACTTACCGGCAGACAGTTCTACTGCCAGCGCCATGCTGGCAGTGACGATGAAGTGCACCCTCGATTCTTCGTCACAGCTAAAATGCTGCTCTCGCTGACTAATGCTTGGTAGAACTGATGAACCTAGCCTTTTGTTGATACGGTTTCATCAGGCGATACAGTCGAATCTCGTTATAACAATTAAATACTATTAAGGCAGTAAATTAATTCGTCATATCGGATATTCATCGAAACCACAGAGTTAAAAATCGGCTCTAATAAATTGGCAATCTGGCTCGTGCAACAATCCTTGATAAAAAAACATGTTCTAGGCTTCAAACCCACTATAACCGAGGAAGTTTCTATCTGTCTACTTGTGGCATTTTAAAGTGAAACAGACTGGAACATTAGAATTTGAAATTACAACAGAACTAAGGTCGTTCGGCAAAACAGGCCTGTCTTTCTTATTTACTTGACGGAGGATGTGGCCTTCGCCTCGTGGGTCTTCACAGTCTGAGCGGAATGAGGTTTTTCACAGTGGCCACGCAATAAAGGGCCTTTTCTACTTATGCAGATTCTCAAGCTACTAAAAAATGGTTGCTCTGCCTCACTTTCTTTTTAATCTTGCTTTTAGTATGCTAGCGGTCGAGTCTTGAGACTCGCGGAAACCAAATATTTCTTTGTTACGGCCGATTGCGCGTGGCTGTCGAGTTTTCCGGTTTCGTTATAAAAATAATAGCTGTCATTGAAATGAAGCTTGAGCCAACAAACTTTGTATTTAGTTCGCTACATCCAATAATTCACTATATAAGCGTTCGCTATAATAGGGTTCGACTGTAATTGTTACCTAATGCCAAGGAGAGCGTCACACTATATCAGGCGGGCAAAGGATACTCTACCCGTGCGAAGCTGTGCCCTCCTAAAATGGTTCAGATAAATTTCTGCGCTCGCAAGGTGACCTTAGACCCCCAAAAATCATGATGAGCAAGGCAGTGCAGGTTATGGTGAAATCATTACTATAAATTGTACTCATTATAGAGCGAAACATTTAGCGGAGACGTGAATCCTTGTTTGCAGTGTTTGATGTTATTCTGGCATCATCTAAATCTGTATATGGGATACCTACAACCATTTCAATAAGAAATTATTGTAATGTGTGTGTGTAATTTCAAAAGCCTGATTGTGGAGTTTAACGTGCCAATGCTACAGGACGGCTATGAGGTTATAGTGGAGGGTTCCGGAATAACTACTACATCCACTTGGGGTGCGCCAAGGAGCCGACACACGACGTTCGGCACACGTCAAAGATGCCCAGGTGGTGAAAAAAGTAAAGTCCAATAATCGAGCTATTGCACACGTCAGCAAACAGCTCTGGGCAACAAAGTTTCGTTTCATTCTGCTGCGAGACCTCGACGCGAGGCGTGTAGTTTTAAAGACGCGCGTACTTTTAAAGCTGGTTCTGACATAGTGCGGCGACGACGATCGGACCCAACTCAGTTCCCCACCTTTTGGAATGACCAATCCCCAAGCACAGCACGGATGCACAGACACCTCGCGAGACACGAGAGGCATGTGCCCAAACAAGAACCGAGAGCACCGTCCACACGCCCCCCCGCACGCACCTTCTTGAGGAGGTCGTAGTCGTCCCTGGAGAGCTTGATCTCCTCGAGCTCCTGCACCCGGCTCTCCAGGTGCGTCCGCACGTCCTGGGCATTGCGGCTCACCTGCACGTGTGCACAGGTCGCAGAGGTCAGGTCGACGGCAACATCCCCCCCCAATCCAATGCGAACTCGGCCACACCAACAGACCACACCACGGACACACAAGTACAAGTTGCATTAGCGAGGTTGCACACGTGCAACAGATGAAACAGCAGAAAGAGGAACGCACAGCCACACTGCTAGCGGCCATTCACAAGCTTCACGGCCCGCTGTTCAGCCGTACTGCCCGCAACAGGCTCTCGGGCAAGCCGTAATAATGCAAGGAGGCCCACGCTCTTGCGAAAGAGACAAGCGACCAGTGTATTTATTCGAATATAAGGCGAGGTTTTTTCCCCCCAAAATCCGTAGTCCCAAAGTCATCGTCATAATCATCAGCCTATCTACGCCCACGGCAGTGCAATGGCCTCTCCCAAGACCTCCAATAATCCCAATCCGGTGCCAACTGCGACCAATTTATCCCCGCAAACTTCTTGATCTCATTTGCCCATCTAACCTTCTGCTGCCCCCTGCCACGATTGCCGTCTCTAGGGATCCACTCTGTTGCCCTTAATGACCAACGGTTATCTAGCCTTCACATCACACGCCCTGCCCACGCCTCTTTCTTCTTAATTTCTTCTTCTTAGTGGAGTGGTTTGTTCCCCAAGCCAGCCCTCTCTCTTCTTTTCCCTTAAATGTTATCTCGTCCCTTAATGTCCCTCAAAGTCGTACCCCGCATAATACTCGAAGCTCTGTCTGTGTCTGTCTCTGTGTGCATGTGCGTGTGCATGTGTGCGCGTGTGTGCACATGCCTTTTGGACCCTCGCCGTATAATCGTGACTGCCTTTTATACTCAAATAAATACGGTAGGCTGCTCTCCTCAAGACACAGGCACTTGACAACTGAAAGGCCAACAAGGAGGAGTCGACAAGCTTACCAGCCACCTTGGCATGCTAGGCAGGGATGCAGCAGGCACCATGCATGCCATCTACCCATGTGTGCAATCGTGGACAAATGAAATGCAATCAGGACGATATGGAACAGAACACACAAATAGCGCAATTGCTGTCCACGCAAGTCAAAACGATGCGCCGCTCAATTACAGCAACGAAGTTGGGAACTGTGGCTTTCCAAATAATATACCAATAGTTTGTCGTTATCAGACCTCAACGGAGGGAGTTTTTCAATTTTGTGTGCTCACATTCATATTTTCGTGTTCGCATCCCATTGTCCATTACTGTACAGTGCAATGTCGTCGTCAAAAGCAGAAAGCTTAATAAGGGGGCGGTGCAGATCCCAGCCAACTTTTTTTTTATACATGCAGTAGTGAAATGTAGCAGGCACACTTAGAAAAGGCAACCAAATGGTCGATTTTAAAATGTCCCGATCACAGTTTCAATATTTGTGCTACAAAGGTTAACTTCGAAACACAGGCATCGAAACATGGGAGGGTAGCTCTGAATACTCTTAAATTGTAGTCAAAAGCACCCAGCATGGGAATGAAATTCTCAGCGTTTGAACTTTGCAAGTTCTTCAGATAACAATATTTTTGAACATACCCATCAACACAAAGCCGAATCTGCTGTAACCACAGTGCCACAAAATAGCACAGCCCTGCAATGAAAACTTGAGATCACCCTTCTGCAGAGCTCAAGGATTGAAATATAAAACATGGTCAAAATCCCCTCCCTTTGGTTGCTGTCCTGTCCCTTCCATGAGCAACGAAGCTCTTAAAATGCACTTTTGGGGAAAGAGCTTTTAAAATCGTTTACAAAGACTCCATGATTTCCAAAATTCCCCAACAGCATAGTACTCGCTATTCTTGCTTGGAGATGACCTTTTGACCGCCTGGCCTTTCATTAGGTGCAGATAGGGTGGCCTTCCCTCTCACTGAAGGTCCCAAGGCAGGCCTTTACAAAAGCTGCAGTTTCATAACTCCCGCAATTATCATTTCAATGCCAAATGCATAGATGTCACCACAGTTGAAAGAGATACACCCTTTCTTCTATCTTAATCTGCCAAATGACTTTCGGCTGATTGTGGGTGTTAAAACCTGCCACAAACCCTTCCTTTTACTGGGAAGCTGAATACTGCGAGCAAATCGGTGACCTATTAAGACTGCAAGCGTGTTACTTTAAAAACGTGCCGTTGCATTTGCGAGGTGGTGAATATTATCTAAGTGAACTGCCGTGCCACGCAAACAGGCCAATGGCATTTGAGCTTGTCAATAAAGTTGCCAAAATGCTATATGCAGCGTAGCACAAGCACACAATGCGCTACTGGGAAGCTGGATATATGTTTTTTGTGCAATTCCAACATTACTAATACTAGCATACAACACTCTTCTCCTTCGAGCAAAAGAAAATTCGCTTCACATTCGGTGCCACACATTGTATTAAGCCTGCAAGGCGTCAAGCAAGGTTACTTAAAAACGTGCCGTGAAAAGAACGCGACACTTTGCAAGGCTGTTTTTCTGCAACACTGAAGTTATTTCGAATCCTAAGTCCAACTGCCGAATCGTGGCAAAAGCTACGCCAATCAGGCCAATGGCAGATTTGATCTTGTTGGAAAAACAAAAGTGCGGCATTTCTGACCCACGCCTCCCCTCAACGACGACTTTCAAGAGAAATTTCGATAACTCACGAAACGCAAAACGTGGAAAACAAAAACGTGACGTGCGAAAAATAAACAGAAAGGAAAAAAAAAAAAAAAAATCTTTTCGGCCAGCTTTTGAGCCCCGACGCCCACATCCCACCTGTAAGAGTGACCAACGAAATCTGTTCCCTTTAGAACAAAAGTTCCACTCTTCATTCACGCTTTGCAACATCGCAATACCTGCCACTTAAACTTGCAGTACGAGAAACGGGGCCTCAGAAGTCTACGAAATTACCAGTCTTCCAAAGCTTGCAAGCACGCGAACGCGCTAGCATAGGTGTATGACCTAAACAAATCGGTTGTGGGCTTCATTCATCATTTTCTGCAATGCAGGGCCACCCCATGCACACTCCTTTCCCCCTACCGCCAACCAAAGCTCACAAAGCAGCTACTATTTTAGTCCACCCACCATTCCTGCCTAACTCCGCCCACTGAGAGCTTAGTGCATGGCCACTAGTGTCAAAGCAAAAAAAGCAGACTGACAGGTAGCATAAGAAAAAAAAAGGGAAGCAAACAAAGGAAGGAAAAAAAGTGTCGTCCCCTATTTGAAGGGCTCAGAGTAGCCTTGCATTCCAATACAGCAATGAGAAGCAGCAAGAACCGTGGCCACACACATGCACAACAACGGTTTCAGGGTAGAGGGCTCGAACAGAGTCACCACGTAAGAGGGATTTGCAAATGGTAGTGACGGTGGATGCGTCGTTACCTTTTCGAGAAACTCCCCATACAGACTGGCCTACGGCACAAAAGAGGGTGGGCAAAAAACACGTCTCAGTGACAGGCCCCAAAGAAGGTGAACACCACGTCACATGGCACGCCACGATTATGAAAAGAAGGTGCCCAGAAGGCACTTATCGCAATACGGTGTGCATTTCTGACTTCGTTCACAATCTATGGTCAAACGATCGCTTACTTGATAAGCGTCTGCGCAAAACCTGGCTGCCTCAAATTGCTCCGCACCGTTACAGAGTGGCAAAGTGATGTTCCATCCCCAAAGTTTGAAAGAACGACTTTCGTGCAAAGGCGGGAACCCAAAGACAAAAACCCTCCACACCAGGTTTGCTTCAACTGCCCACCCCAGCCTGAATCCCATCAGCGCAACTGCACGGGAATAAATTTAATTCTTATCTGCCCTGCACAACACCCAGCTACGGAGGGGGGCGTGCTAAGGAGAGCTCCACGCTTCGGGACAGCCCCGAATGAGACGTGTGGCAGCCAAAGAAAGGCCTCTTCAAAAGCAGTGGCCACTTGTGCCACACGGCCGGCTGTCCCAAAGGTTTTCGAACTCGTTGTCTATTGAATGGTGCACTAACTCGCTATTACAAGCACATAGCGTCGACTTCGCTTGAAATATGCCGTGACGCACAGCTATTACGCCCGTGCAACATGGCAAGCTTCAATCGGCAGTCGAAAGCTCACTAAGTGCCCCCCGCATATCGACAATGGAGCACTCGACAGACAATTCGTTCAAAGGTCGTTGCAAGGCCTTTGGAAAACTGCCGCGTAGCAGGGGTATTAGGCAAGCACGACGGCCCATTTGATCGAAAGTGTGTTGCGACGCAAGGCCCCGTCCTGCAAGCAGTGCTGCAATAAGCCAGAACAGGTGCAATTGGCCAAGAGAGGGCCCAGGAGACGACCAAACGGGCCGGACACTGACACCCACCTCGTCGTACTTCTGCTCGAGCAGCTTCTTCTCGCCCTCCTCGTCCTGCAGCTTGGCCTGGAGCTCCTTCAGCTTGGCCTGCATCTGTGGGCAAGCGGGGAGACACGGGCTGTTCGACAGGACACCGCTTCTTCCCCCCTCGACTCGCACACAAAAAGCACAAAGGTCAGACAAGACACCTGGCACGTGGCCCCTCGATCAAATCTGCAGAACAGCTCACCGGGGAACACTACGTAGCGAGGCACGGCGACCTCAGCGCAAAATACAAACCAACAGCAGCTACAAACGCGTCGGAAGCAGATCCTGCGTTGGACGTCAAATAGAGTCCCCTGGACCCCGCGCTTCATCTTCGGTTTGAAGCCAACCCCACCATTAAACTTGCCGCCACTTAGATTGGCCAACAACCTCAACCCTGCGTCAACCAAGGGCCTGCTCCGCAAAAGCTGCTTTCTACCCCCCTTTTTGAGCCCGCCTAGAAACTACTTTCAACGCCAATAAACGGGGGGCCACAAACAGCGCAAGAGGTTGGTTTATACCCAGTTCCAGCAGCACGCCCCCAGCTACAAGAGCAGGCACGTCCCCCGAGAGACATGCTGTAGTACAGTGTGTCCTGTGCCGTGCACCAAGCCTCAAAAATGTGCATCCCCTAAACTGAGAAAGCTCCCATGCACGAAAACGATCACAGCACTCGAGCGCTTGTGATTCAGTTATGCATAATGCCACAAATGCCCCGAAAAAATGTTCCGGGCAACTCCCGCCCTCAACGCCATCCTACTTCCACAGTTACACCCCTCTGCAATTCTCAATGCTATGCCACAACATGTTGCACGCTTTTACACAACCTATATTACGCTTGAAGTTTTTTTTTCACAGTCCATTAGTGCAGGTATATTCTTTTCCTTCACTACAGTCACTGATGCACACATCATACGTAGTAAATTTTAGTTTTCTTACTAACTGCAAATTATTCACTCGAATTCAGAACTGTTTCGACCCAACCGTTACCCACTTAATACTTGCTTTGAAAGCAAAAACTGCTTTTTGGCACAGATCCGGTACTTCCTGACGTAGAGACGCAAGAGAAAAGAAAAAGTGGTTTAAGAAATTTTCAACCCCCAATCTCTCGCACACGCCTGTTATGTTTCAGTGCTTACGACCTTCAATGCTATACGATCCCATTTTTCGCATATCAGCGCTGATTTGCAGCCAAATGTCGCCAAAACGTTCTCTTTGTCAACCTTACTGGTTACACCCCTAAGTTTATGGTGACAACATACCGTAAAAGAGTGCGCAAGACCTACTTCCTGTAAAATAAACGCCCTCAAACTCGAGCCAACATTTCTGGGGAACCTCAGAAAAAAGGCGAGGGGATGTCACCACCCGTTGTAGAATGCAAGTCGAAAACAGGAAGCCTAGCCTCGAGGGAAAACACTTCTCAATGCACCTATGGCACACTTTTCACTGCCTACTTAATAAGGAAGGACACTGGTTTTAAAACAACTTTTTAATTTTCAAGTAAGCTCCGTGAAACTTGTCAGTCTTGCCGCTTTTTTCCACACACTAATTTTTGAAATATGCCACTATTTTTTCAGACGGTCAATTAGTTCCCACGATAACTAGAGATAATTAGCCATTTTTGGAGGAACAATAGACAAAACAGCATTGGTCATAAAAGTTCTCGTCAAATTTTTAATACCATGAACCGTGGTGAATGCAATAATTGAAGCAAACTTCAGGCACCAGTGGCAAGGAACCATTTTGAGTGCCCATTTCAAACACAGAAGTTTAATAAGCTGTAAAATCAGTTCCAAATGATGCATCAAAAAACTGCTCTGATTATTTCATTCACCAGGGTTCATACTATTGGAAAATGTGAAGATTACAGTTTTATGGCTAACACTGTCTTGTGTATTGTTCCTTCAAAAATGGCTAATTATCTCTAATTATCTCCGGAACTGACCAGCTGAAAAAGATAATGGCATATTTGAAATCAGTGGGGGAAAAAAAGCAGCAAGACTGACAAGTTTCACAAATTTAAAGTTGTTTCAAAACCAGCGTCCCACCTCGAGCAAAGTTTGCAATTCACCTCCCCCAAGACCAGCAAGTGCAAAAATCTCGGCACACGGCCGCGTGCTTCTCTTCTTAAGACTGCACAAATTCCACGAGAATTTTGCCAGTGCCTCATGTACTGCCTCATGCGATAGCCAAAACTTGCAGACGCACACACAGCGCCCCTCTTGAAAAAAAGAGAAAGCACTCCCCGGAGGGTGTGCGGCCACCTTCCCACCCATGCAAGAAGGGTGCCACCCCACCTTCCCCGAGAGCCACCCACCCGCACACACAGCAAGCGTTGAGCCGAGCAGGGCGAGCTGTGCACCCCTCGTGTGCAACGAGTAGCGACCACTCCCTCCATGCTAGCTACCTCGTTCACTATGCCGGGCAACGTCCGCTCTATGCAGGAGAAGGCAAACTGCACCCCACATACCTCCGACGTCGTCTGCGTGGCCACCGGGAACGAGGAGGGGCGAGGGAGGAGAGGGAGGGGGAGAGAGGGAGGGAGGAGACCACTGTTAGTAACCCGTGTTAGCACACCACCACACACATTTCATGCACAGTCAAGTAGCAGGAGTGGGACAGAGGTGCTTTCCCTCCAAACTGGCCGACCCACTTGCGGTTGAGACTTTTTCACCCCCCGACCAATAGCGGGGCCTTTCACCTTTCCCTTGCTACAACACACACACCAAGTAAGCAAACACACTCCCCCTCAATTAACTAGAAAAACCAGGAAGACACCATGCACCCGTTAGGTTAATTTAGATAATCAACCATGTTCATTTCAAACAACACCCCTAGGGGAAAGGTATACTAGCGGGCAGCCACCTATGAAGTCGTCAAGCACGCACGCAACCTCAACGTTTGACATCCCTGCTGTCAAAATTCCGCCTTAGAAAGTGCGATAGCAAAAGCGTCGGCGATCGGTGGCTTTCGTCAAGCACAAAAAGAGCAAACAAGAAATACCGCGGCAGACGAGCGACAATGCTAACTTCCAACTTTATTGGAAGTTAGCACTTCTGATCCCCTTTCGTCTCTCTCCTCTCTGCCTGCTCTCAGCGATCAACAAAAGCCACGGACCACAATTAGCACCGAATAACTACGCAACACTGGAAACTCGGCAGCCACTTCCAGACATTGTTCTGTGTAATTAGCAGCCACCAATATGATTCTGCGATGCTTGCAAGACATTGCTTCTGTTTGATCGCAACACCTGAAAGTGCAAGAACAGGGTCAACTCACAAACTTCGCCCCCATTTCTGGCACCTACCGGATGATCTCGCCGCTGCCGTTACAAAGTGCAAGGTTAGAAAACTTTGGCTCCGCTTTTTTTCTCTGGCTCCCGTGACAGCAAGCAACTGCTGCAACCAATTCTCCTCCGGTACATAATAGAAGACTGCGCCCACATCACTGCCAGGGCTACGTCTAGCATACAGGCTACCCTTGGGCCCGTCAGCCTCGCAACTGCCACTCACATTGGTCTTTTGTGCTTACCGCCTGTTCAGTGGCGGTACCAATATGAACCAGTTACAGCCCAGCCTGCGGTTATAATACAGTCAAACCCAGTTATAAAAACGAAGTACTATCGGGGCAGTAAATTAGTTCGATATATCCGATATTCGTCGTAACCGCAGAGGTGAAAATGGGCTCTAATAAATCGGCAATGTGGCTCCCGCAACAATCCTAGATAAGAAAAGCATTGTTCTATGCTTCAAACCCGTATAAACTAGGTAGTCCTAATCTGTCTCTTTGTGGCATTTCAAACTGAACAGACTGGAACGCGAAAACGTGAAGTTACAACAGAACAAAGTTCATTCAACAAAACAGGCGTGCGCTCTTATTTAACTGAAAAAGGATGAGGCCTTCGCCTGGTGGCTTTTTACAGCCCGAGCGGAATGAAGTTTTTCACAGTGTCCACGCAATAATGGGCCTTAAGCTACTAAAAAACGGTTGTTCTGTCTCCCTTTTTTTAAATTTTGCTTTTAGTATGCCAACTGTCGAGCCTTGAGCCTCGCGGGAACCAAATACCGTATTTATTTGAATCTAAATTGATAGTTTTTTTTTTGAAATACTGATGTATCAAACTCCAGGGTTGGCTTGGATTCGAGAATTTTGAAACACGCGCCAATTTCCAAGTGAAATTGGGGAAGCGGAAGCTAGTGGAAGCTAGCTCCACCCAGAAAAGAAAGTATTGTAGCCATTACTAGAATAGCCATTAGCCACTTAAGGGCTGGGGGCGATGCCGCCATTTTGAACTGTGCGGATAGTGGCCTGCGTGCGGTGTGGGGTTTGGTTTTGGCAGCGCAATGGCACTGAACAAGCGGTGCCGCTTTTAAAAGAAAAGTTGTTTTAGCTGCGGAGTTGTCGTCAACGTTCAAGCCGGGCGGGACTTCGGCAAGGATGAAAAAAAAAAAAAAAAAGATGTCCGTCGTTGGGAGGACACAACGGGAGAAATTATTTGCGTGCGCCGCAACGAGAATTGCATTCAGAGGCTAGCAGCGATGATGACTCAGAATGAGCACCGTATCTTCATATTCAATAAACATGTTTTCTATTTGTGAACGCTGACCTCGCCTTTTTGTTCGGCCTACATTCGAGGCAAGTTTTTTTTTTTTTTTTTTTCTTTTTTTTTCTTGTGGCTTCGGACTTTTGGGGGTCGGCTTAGAATCAGGGCCGGCCTAGATTGGAATAAATACGGTATTTCTTTGTTACGGCCGATACCGTGCGACTCTCGAGGATTCAGTTTCGTTATAAAACAATAGGTGAAGCCTGCCCAAACAAAAGTCGTGTTTAGTTCACTATATCTGATTATTCGCTGTATCAGTGTTCCCTATAACAAGGCTCGACTGTACACGAGTGCAAAAGCATAGGCCCTCGACCACACCTCCTGCTGCCACCGTTCTGCCCTGGAAGGGGCCGCTTACCTCCTGGAGTCCCTGCAATTGCCGCAAGTCCGCCTCCAGGGCCGCACAGCGCTGCTCCAGTTGCCGCTCCCGATCTGTCGGACCTTGCTCCTTGCCCTTCTGGGCACTCTCCGCCTGGAAGCAAGCAGCGCAGCACATTGCAGAGAGGCCCGTCGTCACAAGCACATATTTACGAGACAAGCATTTCTCTTGGGAAAAGAAAAAGAGTTGATGACCATACACCGCAACACACTACAGCTTCATCTATAAGCACTTTTAACACGGACGACCCTTTATTTCTTTTTTTTTTTGTCTGGAATGCTTATTTTCCACATTTTTAGCTGACATTGGGTATGTTCCAACTTACTCTTTAAACCTCTTTGTTGCCGTTTTTGCCATGTTAAGCCATATTAAGTCCACCGTGTTAAGGGGGTGCACAGCTCTTTAGAACCTTTTGTTTCTTACCAATGAATTTTGACGAAACTTCATGGGCTTGTTCGTTTTTTTAGCTGATTTCAAATATCCAGTTAGTTTTGATTCGAAATAATTAGTTTCGAACGTTATCAAAAATATTCCTTGATGTTCTGGAGAATAGGGAAAAAACTATGCAACGAAAAATTACTAGCAAGGCATGAATAGATACATCAGAAGTTGTGGAGAATGAAATATGGGAAGCAGCTTTTCTTTTGTTTGTTTTGCAATCCCATAGGTACAAGTTCACATCAATTCTAACTTATAGGTTTGAAGTACTCCTGCCAAGCCATTAAAAATAACGCTAATTAAACAACTGCTGGACCACAGAATGGAAAATCTGCTTCCCATATCGCATGGTTTAGACATTCAGCTTCACAGTGCAAAAGATGCGACCTTCCTAGCTGCGCAACATGCTGGGATGTACCTCTCGAGACTTTCGTATCACTGCGATACCACTCGTGGAAAAAAAGTGGGGAATTATGGGAAAACTTGGTTTTTTTTGTTGAAATCTGGCCTCTATGGCTTTTTATAAGTACTTCGTACTGTTCTCCGTACGGAAGTTTCGGAGGAAAAACTATGCAAATCAAGAAAAAACGGATACCTAGAAAAGTGCTTTTTTGGGCAATTTTTCGGTCCCCAGGACCCATGTGCCCCCTTAATAAAGGGGGCACTGGTCTTGAGCACCAAAAATATGCCAAAAATATTCAATTTTCTGTTTTAATTTTATTTGCCGTCTGTATCTCCAAAAGAATGTACCTGCAAAATATTATAGCTGTACCGTACGTATTTACAAAGCTGTCCCGTTTTGAAGTTGGCTAAATGGCCATTTTTGCCTGTGTTTCCAAACTTCGTGCCCCAGTTTTTTTTTTCAAAACCAATTTTTTTTTTTACCACGCGGTCAACTGTCGGGTAACAATATCTCGAGATGCACTGGTCAGATTTGCATCATTTTTGCTGCATTTAGAAGGCTTAAAAACTGAGTAGTGCAATAAAACCACAAAAATACAGAATTTCTTTATACTAGTACAATTTTTTATGCATTTCATTTTACGAAAACATTGATAATTGATGACCTGACATTTAATAGGTTTACAGCAATTGCAGAAACAATGATAAAACTACTGCTGTGGTACAGTTGCACTCCTTGGTCTTTCTAGAGCACAAAGGAACAAAAAGTATTCAAGCATATAAATAGATAATTAAAAAATTGCCTGAAATGGAATGACATAACAACAACAAAAAAAAAAGCCTCACTCCTTACCGCTGCTAAAGCTCTGCATAGGGAAGTTTCTAATAGCAGTGCGGGCAACCAGCTAACCTACAGTAAAAATTGTTCTGCACTGGACATAACCTGGGGCCCCTGTTGTCTAGAAGCCTGCGCAAAGGGACCTTCAGAAAGCCAAGAACGCATGCCATGTGCACCCAGTGAAAGGGCAGAGACCCCAAAGGTCACTGCAGTCAAGGTCAGAATAGTGGAAATGTGAACAGCTCCAGCAACATTAGGAGCCGTTTTCTCGAAAAGCATATTTTGAGCCTCCTGCTGTGTCCTTGACAAGGGTAGTGCGGGAATGGCCGGACACATTTTGACCCCGTTTGGGTTGCTTCGATCCTTGGAGTGTGCATGACGTCATGATCGTTTTAGATGGTTCATTTAAGCTCATAATTTTTAATGCCCAGGCAAATAGTCCGCCAGAAGTTGTAGTGAAATCTGGAACAGTGAATATGATGCTGTGTATAAAATAAATGAAGCTAGTAAAAAAAAATTTTGGGGCTGTCACGACATAAACCATATCTTGAGGTAAACATGAAAAGCTATCGCAGCTTTCTACCATGTCGCATAACCACGCTAGGCTCGTCACAAGCAAGCAACATGTAAACCCCCGTAGAAAAAAAAAAAAAAAAAAAGAGAACCACCGTATAATGCGGAATATAGGTCGAGATTTTTTACAGAAAAATTTGCCGAAAAGTCACCCCTCGACCTATATTGCAGTTACTGACAGTTGTCACTGACCGGGCAGCCCATCGAGCCCATCCAAACCCCAAAGGCACCATCGCCACCACCATCAATCGGACGCGACGCCATCTTTGTTTTGTTGCTTCGCTCGCTGTCGGCGAATGTGTGCGTGCAATTTTCTTCTTGCTCAAAATGAGTTTAGGCACTTGGTGCCAGTTTGCAGCAGCATTTAAAAGAAAAGTTGGGGGTTTTCCAAGGCCAATGACGTGTCCGCCTTGCGCCAGTTCGGTATCACCAAAAGAAGTGTTGCTAGCGGCGTTAGCTGAAGGGGCAGCTCTCGGTATGCAACGCTCGGAAGGCCTCGTTTCATGGACGCTGCTCTGTGCACCTGTGCTGCTGTACAAAAGGGCAAATTTTGTCCGCTAGCGTCGTGCGATGTCTCTGCGAATGGATACCCCAAGATATTTGCTGACCGCCTGCACAGACTGGCTGTCGCTCCGGTCTGCACACGAGTGTCCCATGCTTTGCACTCGCTTCACGATGACATGGTCTTGCGAGTGTTTAAGAAGTGCTGCATAAGCAATTCCCTGGACTGCACCGAGGACGACCTGCTGTGTGGGCGACAGCGAGCCAGAAGCAGTCGTCCGACGATACTTCAGACAGTTTTAAATGAGTAATCTGAGATGAAACAAGTTATAGTCTCAATAAAACAATGCTTGGTACCTAATTATTTTTTTTTTTACATTTTTCGGCTACAATGTAAGGGGGTCGACCTATATTCCGCCTCGACCTATATTCCGCATTATACGGTAGATATATCTTGCCGAAGCTTCATATTTCTCTAATTAATGCCATTTTCAGTGTGCCTACCAAATTTCTTTGCTCCAAGGCAAAAACAAAGTTTGCATTGAAAGAGTGAGTGGCCTTCCCTAACACACCGTCGCAGGAGGGTGGGGAGAGAGAGAGAGAGAGAGAGAGAGAGAGAGAGAGAGAGGAGAGAGAAGAGAGAGAGAAGAGAGAGAGAGAGAGAGAGAGAGAGGAGAGAGAGATGAGAGAGAGAGAGAGAGAGAGAGGAGAGAGAGAGAGAGAGAGAGGAGAGAGTGGGGGGGAGAGAGAGAGAGGAGAGAGAGAGAGGCACCTGCTGCAGCTGCTGCTGCCACTGGAGGCGCTCCCTCTGGTGCTCCTCTTCCCGCTGCCTCCACCCCTTCTCCTCGTGCTCCACCGACCGCTGGAGGGTCTGCAGCATCTCCTCCGTCTCGGACAGCACCCGCTTGTAGTGAGACACCTGCGCGGTCAAAAGGGGACCGTCATCATCATCGTCATCATCAGCAACAATGGCAGGGGCAAGAGTTCACTCCTTCAATCGCTTTCCCCCTTCAGCTACGCAGCCCTGTTAGCGTCAAAGAGTGGAATGAGCGACACATTGTCACACGGTCAAGCCCAATGCAGGGTTATTCTTGAGCGAGTAAATTTGACCGGAGCAAACTTGTTCCCCTCAAAAAAATTTCAAACAATACACACACATCCAGAAGTAGTTAACGAAGCGACGCCATCACCGAAACAAATGACACGGTGTTTCCTCTGCACACGTCTATCTACGGTGCTCTCGTTACTAGACACATCAATTTAGAGAGCCTAAAACACGAACAGTCTGGGAAAGCGACCGCAAAGCAACAGCCCCTTCCCATTAACACAAGATTGGCGGTGCAACAAATGTTATGCTTCACTTGAAAAACAAGATAAGGACAAAGCCAAGCACCCACAACAAAGCATAGCGAGGGTGCTGCCAATGACTTCAACGTGAGGGAGGTTGGGGTCTGCACCAATCGAGTTGCCAGCGTTGAATCACCCACCTCCTTGTCCAGCTTGGAGTTGGCCTGGGCGAGCTGCTGGATGCGCCGGGCGTCCTCCTCGGTCGGGGCCGCGTGGCTGCTCTGGGTGGCCGCCGAAGAGGTGGTCAGGTGGTCGCCCGTGCCCCGCGTCACCACGCTCGCAACGGGGGTGGCCGCCGCCCGGCTCTTCTCCTCCCACTGGCGCAGCTCGCGCTCGAAGTGGACCAGCCACTCCGTGTGGGCCAGGCCCCCGTCAACCACCTGGCCAGGGAAGGGAAAGGGCAGCCACTGTTGCGGGGGCACTCGAGCCTTGCTGGCTGGTTGATTGATTGTGGGGCGGATGCAGGGACCCTATCGACTACTCGGAATGTATTTTGGGGTAAAGTCTATCATCCCAGAAATCTCCTCCCGCAAGAATTATGAAAACTCTGTTCACTATCACCGAAACCACGCGCGATGAGAAATCGCTAGGGGTGTGCGAATATTCGAAATTTCGAATACGAATTGAATATTTTTCTTATTCGAAAGTTATTCAATTTGAAAAATCTATATTCGAAAATTCTCGAATATTCAGACCAGGTCGAATATTTGGTAAGATTGTCCAATATTCGAACAAGACACGGAATATTTGCGTTAATTATCAAGGAAAAACACGATGTGTATTTTTTCACCCCAGACGAATACCCATACTGCAGGCAAGACATTACACATTACAGCAACGCCGAGGTGCATGCACGCACTAGGACAGAAACAAAAAAAAATGATGCGACCGTGAGGGAATATCTTTTCCGTGGCTGGGTCGGTTATCTGCAAGATGCACGGGTGACATGCGCTGGTATGACAGGTTCCGCGAAGCCTGTATACTGTCTTACTGCCCGCCGAAGTAAGCACAGCCCCATTACAGTGCCTAGAATATATTCTAGGCACTATAGCCTTATCGTGCTGCCGCTGTTGCCGCGCTGCCAGTGCAGCTGCGCCGTCTGCTCCGCGACAGACTCGCGCTCAACAGTTTTTACTGTTTTGCCGCAGTGTTTATTTTTGCGACTCTTGTACAGCGATATACCGAAATTTCGCGTTCTGTAAAAATACCTAATATAATAAACTTATCTTGACTGTTACCTGGAATACTTTTAAATATAGAGAAAAATCACTGCGAGCAGACCCTCAGAACATAGCGTGATAGCATCGCCATCGACAAAATGGTCGCCAACGTGTTTTTATAATTCTTTGTGCGACGTTCCCTTTTCGTACGATTCCGACGCTACGAGCGAAGCAAACGAAAACCGTGAATGTCGTCGACCTCTGATGATGAGCCACCTTGCAAGTGGGACAAGAAAGCCGGACGCAGTACCATTTGGCAGCACTACACAAAACTCTCGTCGTCGACAGCGCGGTGCAACTCGTGTGAACGTGTACTTCAGATGCCGACGAGGACAACAACCACACTCCAAAATCACTTAAAGCAGCATCCGTCATTAATGGCAACATACAAAAAAGACGCCGCAAACATGCCTTTGAAGAGTCAACCAACTCTACTTGCTGTGATTCAAGGAAAGCAGCCCATGTCTCAGAAGCGGGAGAGCACGCTCAACCAGAAAGTTGCAGAGATGGTCGCTTTGGACCTTCAACCGTACAGCTTTGTTGAAGACCGTGGCCTTAAAGCCCTTATGAGTGAAGCTGTACCGGGCTACCATCTGCCATCTCGAACGACATTGTCGCGCGTGCTGATCCCGCGCCTGTACGACGACACGAGGGCTGAAGTGAGGGCCGAGCTGTGAAAAGCATTTGAAGACGGCACAACAACCCTGGCTTTTACGAGCGATATCTGGACGTCGCGTGCCAACGAGAGCTTCATAAGCCTCACATGTCATTTTCTGACTGTGAGGTTTGAAATGAAGCGGTTTACGTTGAACACGCGACATATGCCTGAAAGCCACACGGCTTTGAACATTGCTGCTTCGTTGGAGCAGCTATGCGCCGAATCGGAAATACCGACCGACTGCGTCAAGTACGTGGTAACGGACAACGGCCGCAATATCCGAGCGGCTGCCAGGACCCTGCCATGGCGACAGCGAGCTTGTTTCGCGCACACTCTGCAACTGGCAATCAGTGAAGCTAAGTCAACAACTCCGGCGATCAACAAGCTTTGCAAGAAGGCGAGGGAGATTCTGGGGCACTATAAGCATAGCCCTGTTGCGCAAAAAAGGCTGCACGACGTGCAGAGGCAGCTAAATAAGAACGTACTCCATGTTGTGCAGGATGTCGAGACAAGGTGGAACAGCCAATACCTGATGTTCTCCAGGCTCCTCGAACTGAAAGAGGCCATCACACTTGAGCTTGCCACTTCAGACACACACATGGATGGCTTTAATTCTTCGGAGTGGAGAGACGTGGCAGAGTATGTGGAGGCACTGAAGCCTTTATTTGATGCCACTGTCATCTCAAGTGCGGAAAAGTACCCCTCACTTTCATGCCAAATTCCAATTATTTTTGGAATGCTACATTGTCTGAAAGGCTGCAGAGGCAATACAGAATGTGCTAGCAACCTTGCAAAAAGCATCAAGACTCGCTTTGCAAGCTACGAGTTTGACGAAGTGGCCAGCCTGGCCATGTTTCTTGACCCACGCTTTAAGGCCACTGTTCATCAAGCATCTGACCAGATGATTTGGCTGAAAGATCTTGTGTCAAGGCAGCTCCAGTCAGCTGACATGGAACACGGTATGGACACTGCCGTGCCAGCAACAACTTCACGTCCTCTGGTGGCATCCAGTGTATGGAACGCTTTTGACCACCTTGTGATGAACAAGGAGAAGACACAGACGGAGTCCGCCCCTGAGAGAGAAATAATGGAATATGCGGAACAGCCTCTTTTGGATAGGGGAAATGATCCTTGTGAATGGTGGCGGTCCATAGGCCACTTGAAGTATCCGTACGTGAGCACACTCGCCCAGAAGTACTTGGCCATCCCTGCCACCTCAGTTCCCAGTGAAAAAGCCTTTTCCACTGGTCGAAATGTTGTCACACCACATGGAGTGCCTTCTTTCTGAGCACATAGAACCGTTAATTTTTCTGCATGATAATCTGTGAAGAGTGCACTACAACCTGTTGAGTGCAGCTGGAAAATCTGTGAGGAGTGCACTAAAACCTGTTGAGTGCAGCTTGAAAGAGTTCTTGTAAAGGTGTAATAAAAACTATCGTTACCTCTTGTTTTGTGTCTTTTTTAAAGATACGCAATATTCGATTCAATATTAGAAGACACTTTTCTGCCTTATTCGTATTCGATTCGTATTCGAAAATTTCAATATTCGCACACCCCTAGAAATCACGCATAAATGTTCCCTTTCAACTCGACCATGGACAACACCACAAAAGCTGCGCTCTTCAACGGCCATCGATATATCACAGGCCGAGGAATTTTCTCCTTTTTTCCGCAAAGTGGAGGGGTCTATTTCCGGTCTGGTGCCACAAAAAACCACACATGGCTGAATGCTCGCAAGTGTGCACTCGGGCTGGTAGGGCGTTTTTGAAGCAATAAACGTTTGTTGTCGAGTGGTGTCATTGAAAGGGGAGTATTGAGTTCGTCACTCAAACCCTGCGCACTGAAAACACAAAAGAAACACCAAAACTGGGCGTACAGGTTCAGGCATAGAAGCGGTTGGTACACAGTGCCGACGACAAGGGATCGTTGCAGGGAATGCGAGAAATAAGCCGCGAAGTTGACCAGCGACAGCCAATAGGACAGCCACGGCCAAAATGATGTCGTTCAGGCCATGCCAGGGGTGCATAATGAGGAGAATTGAAGGGAGCGCGGTTGGTTTTTTCCACGTCTTTCACAGCTATCTGTGCGCTTACCGCTTCACGTGCACGTGTAATATTTGGCTCAGGTATCCCTGGCAGTGTGCTCTAAACGTCGCACAGGTTTCCTTGCACTGCACAAAGAGTGTTGCAGGGTCCCTTTAACGTGATAAAGCTACACCTGGGCGATGAGGTGCGCCGCAGTGGAGGGCCCCCGATCAGCTACGACCACGTGGGGATCTGTAGGGTATCTTTAAAAGCGCTGTTTTCGCTTTCTGCTTCCATCAATGCTCGTGCCACAAGGCAACTTTTAACGGACAGTCAACGGCTTAGCTAGCAAGTGTGCCTAATAGATAGTCAATGCTCCACTCGACGCAGAATTGATCGAAGGCCTTCAGAAGGCCCTTGAAACGGTCCTGTAGCACCACGGGTGCAAGACGCGTTAGCAGGCCTTCAAGCAGGGAGCAGGGGAGTGGCCTGCCCCCGAGCACTTTCACCTTTCTTCTTTTATACATGCAGTGCTTCCAAATTAGAGGAAAATTTATTTTCAATAACTCGCTCACCAGGTGCAACATTTCTGCTGTACCCGTCTGGAACCAGCCACGCTCACTACAGAAACTGAACCCTGCATCCACAATCACTCGCACGCTGAAATGCGTCCAGAGGACTAATGCTTGACATTGGGCTGGTCGGGTGCACAAAACGGTTTTCCTGGTTCCCACCTTTCAAGCCCAACTTTTAAACGGTCGTAACTTCAGCTACAGACCAGCTAGAATGATACGGTTGCTCTTATTGCACTCCTTGATTTGTGCACACTTCACTGGTACCTCGTTCAGCTGCATCACTCAAGCAGTTTTATTACAGAGGCTGTCACAAAATCAAGCATAAAAACCCGAATAAATTTGAATGTAGTCGTTTTACACAAAAACAAATTTTGCATCTACAACCAGAATGAAAAGCTGCACACGACCCTCAATATTCATCTTCATCACTGTAAGAAACCTTTTTGGTTTAAGACCAGTGTGCCCCCTTAACAGTTAGCTTCCCTTTCACTGATGTCTGGCATTTCATTTCTGCTCTATTCACGTGAGCCTTAACTCGAAACCTGCATGCAACGAGACTGATTTGATCGATTGTAGGGTTTAAAGCGCCGACGCTCAGGCGATGAGGCACGCTGTGGTGGAGCGCTCCGGATTAATTCTGACCGCCTGGGGATCTTTAACGTGCGCCGAAATCTCGTACACACGGGCGTTTTTGCTTTTCGCCTCCATCAGAAAAGTGGCCGCTGCAGCCGGGAATCCAACCCGTGTCCTCGTGCTCAGAGTAGCCTACAAGAACTACCACTGGGACATCCATCGCCTGCAGTCAGTGGTATCGGAACACTCCACCCCAGGAGCACACCGAGTGCGCCCCAAACCTGCACTCACCTTGACCTTGGGCAGCAGGCGCTGTAGTAGCTCCCTCTCCTTCTGCTCCTGCTCCTTCAAAAGGCGCTGCTGCAGGCCCTGCAGGGTAAGGAAGCACCCTCCATCAGCAACAGCCCCGGCGCCCTCTCTGGATTCAAAAGCTCGTCACTTTTTATTCCACAAGCCATGCAATGAGCAGAGTTACTCTCAATCACTGGACAAAAATTACTGCAAATAAAGCTGCCCATGCTCCCGCAAAAACCGCCTCTGTGTCAGCGAGAGCACAGCTACAACAAACTTGATTCCAAACAAATTTTCACTACACCAGCCACCAATAAAAATCCCCACTCACTCTCACAAATTCACGAAGCGAACAGTTCGTAACACTGCCAAGGAATCTTTCATTTCAGCGCAACGAAGCTCCTAGGGCCACACAAATGCTATGGAGAATGCCTCCGTAGGAAAGCACATGCCACATGGGCAGCACCTAAACAGCCTCGCTTCGTGTCAAGCTTCAGACAAGCTGAATGAAGACTGGATTTTGTGCAGGCCTACGTAGACTACGTCCGACTACGCCTGGTCACACGACCCCAAGGCATGGGTCACTCGCAATTCGACGATCGAGTGACCTCGTGGTGGGGTCTCTGATTGCTGGTAGCCACTGGTAGGTGGCCCGTGCACCTCTACAAGCAAGCAAGCATGCAGAACAGAAACATCCGTATCCGATTCAGGTGAGCGATGGCCCGTGCAACCATCCTAGAAGGCATCACGAAAACGCTTGAATGCCGAACCACCCCCACACACAAACACCTTTGCAATGGGGGTTCTCCTATTTACACAGCTGCCCATTACAGGGCAGTTCACAGAGATCAAGGGCGCCCTCCCCCTCACCTGAACCTCCTTGGCGTGACTGGCCTTGAGAGTCTCCAGCTCTTTCGTCAACTCGGCCGCCTGGGCCTCTGCCTTGCGTTCCGCTGCCTGCACACGGGACACCCTGGTGTTCACGTCTCGACCAAACAACAATGCCAGCACAAGAACACTGAGAAAAAACCAGCAACACGCACGGCAGCCTCGCCAGATGTGCGCTACACCTCAGCAAAGCATTGCCACACTCGTTGTAAAGCCTGTGCGAACCCTGTATGCAAAACCAATACACATAGCACACATACGGATTCATACGGAGGTCCATACGCAGCCCATGCGGTGCTAGCATACGGACATCCGTATGGCCCCCCCCACCACAAAGCCTGCCAGAGACAATGTGAAGCTCCTTGTGAAGTTACACCACGTGATGCATACAGGGCCCGTTCAAAATCGCAGTCCGCAGCCAGTAATCGTATTTGCGCTCGTTTTGAATTATTTTTATGATGGCGGCCCAAAAAGCACAGCCCTTTCCTTGTGCTCTATTCCAATTCTGTTGCTTCGCATTCTATTACTAAACACCCCCTTGGTGTTCTTTACATGTGAATGATACAGCATTTGGGTGATAAAGATGCCATTTTCCAACTCGTATACCAGCAAATTTGCTCAACATACACTAGTTGTGACACTCCTCATAGGCCCCATACATTAAAAGCCGGTTCGCAGATGCCCCCTGTGCTGCGGCAAGCACAGGGCAAGGTGAATAGCCTGCTGTCTGTCTCCAGAAAGTAAAGTGTTACTCAACTGCTTAAGACAAACCATAGAAGCAAGTAAACATTAGCTAATTCAGTGTTGCCCAACTCGAAAACCACAATTCATTTACCTAAGTTGCGTGACTAGCTAATCGTCTGACAAACTACTTCAGTTCTTCGCCCCCTACGCTGACCTCTCCCTCAGCTACTGATGATGATGATGGTTGGATTTTTTTGGCGCAAGGCCAGCTGGGGAAAACACCGCCAAACAAAAGTATATAACAGAACACAGTGGCTACTAAAATGCGTAACCCAGAATAGCAGTAAAATCCATTAAAAGCAATGGTAATGGCTGGTGTATAGGGCCAGTTTTGATTACGCATGACAGGAAATGAGGTTTAAAAAGTTAACATTGGACAAATAATTAAAAATGCGTTGCACAGAGACCATGGCATTGTCACCCAAAAACAAGGAAGGGTGTAGCGGAATGTGTTGTCTGTATAGTTCCTTGACATGTCTCTGCCTTGTTGTGTCAAGTGCCTTGCATGTGATTAGGATGTGGACTACGGATGGGCCTTCCCCACACCTGCTACACACGGGTCTTGGAGAGCTAGTGAGCAGGTGCGAGTGCGTCGCATGCGTGTGGTCTATGTGGTCTAACCTAGCTAAGGTAACTTCAATGTGTCTGCTGTGTGAGTCAGTAGTCTCCCTCAGCTACTACAACGAAGCAGGGCTGCTCGCAAGGCAGGGCATCTCAGTGTTGAAGAACTGGCAGGTACGCAGCCAGCAGCAGCCCGCACCCACCCTCATGGCCTCGACGGCCTCCCAGTTCTTGGTGCGCAGGTCGTTGTTCTTGGCCCGCTGGTCGTCCAGCTCGCGGCGGAGCTCCTCCAGGGCCGCCTCGTGCGCCTGGGCCAGCCGCTGCTCCGCCTCCTCCGCCGCACCCTCCGCCTCCGCCTTCTTGCGAGACAGCTCGCTCACCTGTCGTGGTCGAGGGGAGGAGGGGTCATCGGGAGAAGAGAGGGGCTTCTCTTCAAAACGTATAACCAATCTAATTAAAAAAAATCAATCAATCGGCAATGCCCACTTAGTTGATCTTGGGCAGAGAAAGCTTCATGTTTGAACCATCTTTCGCCCCCTCGATTTCTTTTGCCTCCGTGGAGTCCCTCGAAGGAGCGGTACTGTGCCCACCGCTGTTCCCACGGGCCCCACCCACCTCCTTGGAGTGCGTGTGGACGGCCTCGGCGAGGCGCGCGCGCAGCTCCTCGGCGGCGTGCTGCTGCTCCTGGCAGCGCCCTTCAAGGGCAGGCCAGGCGGCGCTGGGTGCTCGGCACGCTCCGCCTCCAGCTCACGCTGGTGCACCCGGCTCAGCTCCTGCACCTTGCCCTCCTGGGCTTGGCGCTGCGCCTGGGGCCTCTGCCTCCAGTCGCTGCCGGACCCTCCCCAGCGACAGCTCCGCCCGGTCGCCCCGCTCCCGCTCCGTCCGCACCCGCTCCGCCCACTCCCCGCGCTCCCGCTCCAGCTTGCTCCGCGTGCTGCCGCCCGAGCTCCTCCTCCCGGGTGCGCACGCGCTCGCACGCCGCCCCCGTGGCCTCCCGCAGCCTGCGTTTGTCAGAGGAAGGAGGAGACAAGCCTCAGACAACAAGCATAATCTGAAACACCAAGCATGGCTAGGAATCGGGCTAGCTGGCTTTGCATGTTGATCAACTCTGCTTTACATTACCAGAGACTCAGTACAACTCCTCGCGCCTAGTGTCACTAAACAAAGGCTTTTAGAGTATCGGCACTCTTTTCTCTCATTGTTATGTGCCGCCAGAGATTTCATTGGTCGGTCGGCACCACGTGATATTTGTTTACATATGGGCGCCTCTTCTCCCTCTCTCTCTGCTGCGCGGACGCTAGAGCGGCCGGTCACAGTCTGCCTGTCACAACCGGCGCCGGTTTTGTTGGGAGAGATAGCAACACTGGAAGCCAATGGCCCCCAGACGCTCCCGGGTGCACAAGTGACGGTACTCATAAGCGTAGCTTATTTAGTGACACTACTCGCACCCACGCTGTTCACTTCGTCCAATTGTGTCCCTTGTAACATAAAGCGCACTCATTCAACATGCACAAACTCTTCCAAGTCCACTGAGCCCCGGGGTGAGGAGATATCGAGGAGCGAAAATTTGCCAAAAAATCCATTTTCTGTATTAATTTTATTTGCAGGTTCCAGAGAATGTTCCTGCAAAATATTACAGCTGTACCCAAAGTATTTACAAAGCTGTGGCCCTTTGAAGTTGCCTGAATGACTATTTTCACCCGTGTTTCCAAACTTTGTGCCTTGTTTTTTAAGGGCCAACTTCTTTCCTGTGAGGTCAACTGACCGGTACAATATCTTGGGATGTAGTGGTCAGATTTGTATTGTTTTTGCTGCATTCAAAAGCTTATAACTTAACAGTGCAATAAAACCACAAAAATATAGAACATCTTTTTGCTAGCAAAATTTTTTACGCAGTTCGTTTTACAAAAACTTTGGTGATTGATCACCTGGCATTTAATAAGTCTACAGCACTTGCAGAAACAATGCTAATATTACTACACTGGTCCCTCATCCCAGAGCACAAAGGGGTAAAATGTATTCGAGCATATATAGGTTGATAATGAAAAAATTGCTCGAAACCTAATGGCATAACATGCTGCACAACTCTTAACCAACACACATAGACAAAAAAACTGACTGCATATTCATGCTCAGACACACAGATTAAAAACTAACAAAAATGTCAAGACCAGTGTCCCCGCCTCAAAAGCAATTTTCAAACTTTTTTTTAAAAAAAGCACTGCAGTATCCTCAGCTCCGCTGGCTGCAGGAGAACGCAATGCTTTTACATGCAAGAATTTCTTTGTAAGGGACCTCCTCGAAATTTCCTTAAGGGACCTCCTGGAGTTGAAAGAGTTATAGAACACGAGGCTAACATTAGGACGTCGAAGGCAAGCACTGCCCAGGGGCGGTATTCTCGTAACTGTGCCTTTTGAAAACGTCCCTTTTGAGTCCCTTTCATCGTGACGTACTTCCGGTTAAGCAGTGGGCGTTAGCAGCAAGTTTGTTATGCTTGTGTTACGTCACTTCCGGTTGTTTGCTTTTAGCCAATCAGGGCTCGCCAAAAGGGCACTTTTGAAAGGGATGCAAAAAGGACAAAACTCGAGAATACCGCCCCAGATCACAGCACTACACGTTACTCTGCACCCAAGTGGCTTCTCAAACCCTTCCCCCACACAGCATAAAACCATGAACTGAATGCCTCTGTTCATCTAACTCACAGGGAACACCTTCTTCGATCCACACACAAACTTCATTTCACAGTCAATAGTTGCTCCAGTAGCATCTCCTTGCTCTCACAATAGTGCCTCCCAAATGTCTCTTTCTTTTTCTGCTTTGTGCACATGACGTAAACTTTGCATTCGAGAAAGGAAAAGCTTGTCCAAGACACAAACGAGCATAAACACGGACAAATGAACTGCCTCACTATCAATCTGACTGACATGAAACGTGCTGTCTTGAATCTCCACGAAAGCACCAAACAGTCGATTGTTTGATTGATTGTAGGGTTTAACGCGCCGACGCAACGCAGGCGATGAGGCGCGCCGTAGTGGAGGGCTCCGGATTAATTTTGACCACCTGGGGATCTTTAACGTGCGCCGAAATCTCGCACACACGGGCGTTTTTGCTTTTCGCCTCCATCAGAAAAGCGACCGCCGCGGCCGGGAATCGAACCCGCGACCTTGTGCTCAGCAGCGCAACGCCTTAGCCACTGAGCCACCGCGGCGGGTCAAACAGTCGATACCGTCTGCCTGCACCAAATTTACACGATTGTACGTCAACCCTTTTTTTTTTCAAGTTAGACAATCCAATGTTGGGGGATCGACTTATAATCGAAATGTAACTTTGTACCCCTACTAATGGCAAGAGAAATGAGAAATAAGGGGTGCTACTACCTGGGGAAAGCATAACCTCATTTCTATGGTTACGGTCGAAGTGTAGCATTTACCACTGCATACATTCTGGCGCCAATAAAGGCGACGCAGACTTTGAAGGTTGGTGTTCCTGATCAGTGCCCTTTATGCACCGTACTCAGAGCGACTAACCTCCCGCCAGTGCGTTTGGACGTGTACTAAACGTGATATGACTGTGCCTACGTCAGCACCGTGCATTGATTCAAGGGATTCGGTAATACAGTCTAATCCCGCTACAACGAAGTCCACTTCAACTAAATTTCCGCTTCAACGAAATATTTCCAATTCCCCGTCAGCTAGCCATAGAAGTCAATGCAACAAAGTCCTCGCCACAACGAACCATTTGTCTGGCTTGCTTTCGCTTCAACGAAATTTTCGATGATTTGGGCTGGGTTTGAACAATTATTTTACAATAAAATAAGCACAGCGCCAGCTATCTGCAACTTTTTATACATTCAGGACGTTTAGTTTCACCGAAAACATGCGCGGTGCGCCCACACTCACCCAGAACAAAAACAAACCCAGGTGGACGCCATTGTTTGATGGTGATAACGATGCGGCGGGCCGTCTTTACATGAGGCGCAAGCCTGGTTCGCCTAGCCGGAGCTATAGCCAATCCGTATCCAGTGAAATCGCGCGAAATCGCGCGTCATGTATGCGTTGTGAGCAGCTGTCTGCAGTTTTCCTTCTAATTGATTGATTGAGGGGTTTTGGCGTAGTGGAGGGCCGACCACCGTCATGTGCGCCGAAATCTCGTACACACGGCGTTTTTGCTTTTCACCTCCATCAGAGCAGCTGCTCAGCAGCGCAACGCCTTAGCCACTGAGCCACGCGGCGGGTGCAGTTTTTCCTTCTACAATTCTTCACAGTGAAAAGCATAAATAATGCTATCATGTTTAGTCTTGAACCCCCGTCATCCTATCTTTAGGTCTTTAGTCACGGGCGCGCGGTCGCGATAAATGGGTTGCCTGCCAAGGTCAGTTGCTAGGGTGCCTAGTCAGAGGATAAGATAACGGCAACGTTCCTGCCACAGGCGAGAGGGGGGCTTCCAACTGCCTAGCAGCTATCTGAAAGCCTTGCTGTACAGCAATATGCTTTGCGCCTGCATTTCTTCATTTCTGCACCTCTCACCTCCTCCTCAGTATCGCACTCTTTGCGTGCTGGTAAAAAAATAGATAACCACTGGCATGTTTGTTATCTGAATAAACACGACATTAGTGCGTGTCCCTCCTTTTTCTAAATACGGTATTATGCTGCCAATACGCGGAAATATACGGGGCTATTTTTCTTGCCCTTCCGTGCTGTGTTGGGGCAGATTACGCCTCAATGAATTTCCGCTTCAACTAAATTTTTTGCATGTCCCGTCAATTTCGTTGTAGTGCGATTCGACTGTACTCATTTTCATTGATGGAAGAGCCACTGTATGGGGGGTATTGGTAGTTGACGGAAGAGCTTCTCCTTGTCATACGATCTGCTAGGCAGCTGCGTTGCTGCGTGCTTGTGTCACTTCTGTGTTGTGCTGAATCGTCCCGTCAGTCATGAGTACCCTGGGCCCGAAGAACTCTTTCGGCGCTCGTTAACAGCAACAATCAAACGAACTGGGTATATTTATTTTTTTTTTTTTGAGTTGCCGTTTTGGGGGGTGGGGTCGACCTACATTCAAGTCAACTTACAATCATGTAAATACGGTACGTGCCGAAGGAGCGCCTTTCTGGTTGTTGCACATAACTTGCAATTGTATCAATCCTGAATGCCCTGAAGCTAAATGTCAATTGGAATTGGGTGCCTGCACTTGTACACCTTTCCTTCTCCCCCATCCCTTGCAGTGTTGCATCAGTATGACCAACAAATTCGGCCAAACCTACCCTCATCGACTCTGACCACCCCCAAAATAGCCACACTGAACTCCACGACCACTCGCAGCGAAAACTGCCAAAGCGGCAACCACTTCAGAACACGGCATGCACAGACGGGAAGCGGAAACGTCCACGCACTCTTGCTCCAGCTGCCGGACCTTCTGCTGGAGCTGCTGGGAGTCGTCGCGGAGGCGCTGGAGTTGCGTCGTCTGCTCCTCCGTCAACTTCTGTTGGGCCTGCAGGAAGCGGGCGACTCCAGTAAAGAGCGAGCTCCAAACAGCGCAACCCAAGGGCAACAACTTCCACGCATTCAGAGCGCACCCTCGAACGCCCTTTGTGCGCTTGAAAAAGGAAATGCCTGTCCAGCGTCATTTTCTGGCGCAAGCATCTCGTGCTCCCTTCCAAAACGCTGCCAATAAGTTCTGCGAGATAAGCTTCCAGCAAAATGAAAAAGTTGTGGCAGTGTCACGACAAGAAAACACTTCGCTATGCCTCTTCTCGGTCTCTTCATTGCTGCAGCTCTATAATAGCACACATTCTAACCAAGCAACAACGGATACCTAGAAAATTTGCCCACCTGTGCACGCATTGGCTCTCAAGCCTCTCAACTTCTCCCCTTCCCTGAACATCAAATCGCTGCTGTGCTTACTACAACACAAAGGCACCAGCGAATACACCTAGGCCATTTTCACAGATCCTGGTGAGCTTTCCTTGTCTGTGGCTTTCGATGAGGCCCAACCAGATGCATGCTAAATTGAAAAATAAGGTGACAATGCATTCATGAGTTTCGGGCGGAATCGCTACCGGTTACATCAGAGGCCATCCACTGTTAACCTTGGCTGCCCCAATCTATAAAAGAGTTTTGCCCTTCAAGGAAACTTCTGACATCTATCACAAGTGACTCAAGCAGACGAGATCTGCCTACGACAGACACGGACAAGGAAAATGGCCTTTCTGCTGAGCATTCCAGAAGATATCTGATAAACATATTAACTTCAGCCTAATGGGCCAATCTATTATCTCATTTATACAGTACTGCCCTACAAAACAATCCACACTGCAGACTGCTAAATAATTTCTCAACCTACAGTTCGCTGTCCAGAAGAAAAATAATACTGCACGATTGTAGCTTGCTCCCTTCTCGGCAAGGAAATGATAAAACTTCTAATCAAAATTAATTCAAAAGTAATCAAAACTGCAAAACTACCAGCCTCCTCAAAAGTAAGTGAAGCATCGTGACAGACATACAATAGTCGTTACCAGGCAGTAGAAAATGCCGTCTACACTCTTTACAGCGGATCCGGCAACAACGCACTTCTGGTTACAACACACCATTTCTGTTGCTTTGTATGGCCCCATGCATTTTAAGTGCAGTCCACTCCACTCATAATGAACCCGGCTAGAGCAGACTATTGGCAACAACCGACTCAATTTTAGGCGAAAACTGTTTCGACTGAATGTTTATAGCGCACTTCCACGGGGCCGGCACTGGATATGCTTTTTCTTTGTTTAGTTTGGCAAGAAAACGTATGTCTCGCAACATTGTTGGCAGCCAGGTCAAGCCAGTGCCAGTGGCCTTGTTTTTTTTTTTTGTTTTGGTTTTTTTGTGCCACCAGCGGCATGAGCGGCCGGGAAGCTGATTTCACTGTCGAATCAATTAAGCACAATTAACACTGTTGAACATGGGGAAAACAGGCCAACATCGCCAGAAGTGCAGGCCTGTCTAAGAAGATGGTCCGCTCTACCGTCGAGAACAGGCCGCTGCCGGTAAACGCGAGTCCGGTGAGACTGAACTACAGCGCTATCGAATATGCAAAGTGGTCCACCCGGAGTCGAGTCTGCCCTTGTCAAAGGTTTTTATGTAATAAAGAACTCGGGTTCAGTGAAGTTCGGCGTTTATTATTCCCATGCATGCATCGTTCCCGTTCCGTTCGGCGAAAAATGTAAGAAATGCCTCAAGTTGGTTCCCATCCATTGTGTGCAACCTGCCGGTGACTGTGCGCAGTCCAACTGGTCTAACTTTCGATTTAACAGCGGTCCTTAATCAGGTTATTTCGTATCAGCTGTTTCAGTGACCAGACTAAAATCATAAAAAAATGTGGAAGCTGCCTTGGGGGAACATCAGGCAGCGATCAGATTTGTTTGACGAACGGTTTCGGCCAAACCTGCCTCGTCACGAAGGGATTTGAAAGAGCCTAGGTAATTCTGATGGCCACGACTGATTATTGTAGCTGGTTAGTAATTGCTCCCAGTTATAGTCTTGCTTTATTTTCTCAGCTTATCATGCCTCTTTACACGCTTGACCGCATTTGCTAGGCCTTTCCCATGTGCTGGTGCGAAGCTTTGACGGTGTTTACGAGATTCTTTGCTCTCGCGCGAACACTGCAGAGGTGCTGCAGGTGTGTAGAAACAACAAAGTGTATGTACTATGTATATGCAATAATGGTCAAGCTCATTTTACCCCCCCCCCCCCTCAGTCGTATACTGCATACTTCGGCTACAGCGGATGTTTTTTTTCCGGACTAAGAGGGTCTGTTGTAAGCAGGCGTAGACTGTACCTCCCAAAATTCTTTGTAAATACAATACAGCTAGCACCCGCAGTATAGCATCAAGCTAACAGAATCTCAAGTGACGATGATGCTATCGCAAAGGGGGAAAAAAACTTTCCCCCTCCCTTCATTGAAAAAAAAAAAAAAAAAGGACCCGACCAAAACTCCTGTTCAAAAAAATATATATATAAAGGCCCACCTTGAGGCTCCTCTCCTGCTGCTGCACCCTGGCGAGCTGCTGGTTGAGCTCCTGCCGCAGTTCCTTCACCTGCACATGCACATAGTTTTTTTACTTTCACTCTACAGCTTCTTAAAAGGGGGCAGGCACATAGGAGCGAAAAATTGCCCAAAAAAGCATTTTTTTTAGGTATTATTTTCCCTTGATATGCAGAGATCTTCCTCCCAAAATTCCGTACTACGGAACAGTACGATAAAAGCCATGGAGGTACAATTTCAACAAAGAAATAACAATTTTCCCATAATTCCCCACTTCTTCGCCACGAGTGGTATCGCAGTGATACGAAATTCTCGAGAGGTACATCCCAGCATGTAGTGGAGCTAGGGAGATCATTTCTTTTGCACTGTGAAGCAGGATGTCTAAACCATGCGATATGGGAAGCAGATTTAGCATTTTGCGTTGCAGCAGTTGTTTAATTAGCGTTGTTTTTAATTGGTCAGCTGTAGTAGTTCGAACCTCGAAGTTAAATTTGATTTAAACGTGTATATGATTGCAAAACACAAAAACTGCTTCCCACATTTCTTCTCCAAAACTTCCGGTATCTACTCATGCTTTGCTGGCAACCTTCTGTTGAATAGCTTTTTCCTATCGTTCTCTTTGCTTTGCCAAAACTGGTTGGAAAGCAAAGAAAGTTTCTAAGACCAGGCAGCAGCCCTAGTGGCTACGCTGAAACAAAGAAGTGCACAAGAAGGAAAGAAGAACGAGAACACACTTCCATCCACCCTGTGGTTAGGTATTTTGTGGTCGAAATCTGAAAAACTCACTTTTGTCCCGCACGTGACTTCACATTCTTTCCATTCTTGAAGGCAAAAGCACATCAAGGAGGCCACCCAACTGCAGGCATAAATGCTTTTTCGAGAGTCCCTCCAGACTTTGAACGTCCCTTTATGAGGCCTTGCTACAGGCTTCCAAATGCGGTTTCACGAGTCAAAGTTGTGCCTCAGGTGTACGGTATACAGCTACAGATTATTTTTAACCTACTGGGTGCGGAGGAAGTCTGGGTGTACCGCAAAACTTTGACACAACATCTTCTCGTCTCCCAGCTCCACCAGAACAACGGCGGCTTGAACAGAACCTTCCGACTACACGAGTAGAAGCACAACACAGAGCCACTGAGCACCATTTCAAGGCCACATCAAATGTCGCGTTATTCGATCGGAACATTCCAAAGGTTTGAATACCCTCACACCCCCCTTACAGGATGTGAACAGAAGTGGGAACAAGGTTGCACCTTGGTAGTGTGTGAGAGGGCCTGCAGCACACAACAGATATTTGGGACTCTTCAAATATTGCTATCCGATCCAAAGCCGAATCAAAGATCACATTATTACCTTTGACGTTACTAAGCCTTGAATACTCCCAAAAGCCCCCTTCTTCCCACAGCAGACGTGAATAGACGGACAGACAACGAACAGCAGCGGCGACAGGACGTTACCTTGGTGGCGTGCGAGAGGGCGTGCTGCCGCTCCGCCTCGAGTTCCCTGTCGCGCTCGGCCAGCAGCTTGCGCAGGTGAGCCTCCGGGTCGGGGCCTCGCTTGCGCCACTCCCCTGCTCCTCCCACTCCCCCCGCTCCTCCTCCTCCTCCCGCTCCCCCCCTCCTCCGTGGCGCCTGTTCAGCAGCTCCTCCACCAGCTGCTCAACCTCCTCCTCCTCCCCCGTCACCCCCCCGCGCACCAGCTGCAGGAGCTCCCGGGCACACACCTCCCCCGCCACTCCCGCTCCGCTCCGCAGGGCAGCCAGGGCCCCCTCTGCACAGAAACGGGCAGAGTGAGAACACGGCAGCGGGAGGAAAGATATATGTATGTGCTCACATCGCTCCAAATGTCATCAAAAGAGAATAGTCTTGGACAACCTTTGCCACGTATCTGCCTCTTATCTCTCTCTCTCTGCTACCCACCTCTCGCTCCCTCCTTCTCCTCCTCCTCCTCTCTATCTCTCTCTCACCACGATAAACACACTGGATGTTTGCTCAGGTCAATTCCATTTTCCTGGGTTCCACTCTTCGTACCCTACCTACCGGAACCTCTCATTACTCTCAGACTTCTTGCAATGCCACCACGAAATCCAGGCACACACGTGACCGGTTGTTGTATTTTTGGGTCAAAAGATTGTTTCCACTTATATAACACTTATAACAACATCGAAGTGCCAAGGAAATCCCATCGTCATAACTGATAATTGTTAACGGGTTGTGAAATACAAAGGGGAAACAGAGCTCAAAACATTTTATTCGCGCGCAAGCAAGGTCGTACTACAGTAGAATCTCGATGATACGAATCTCGCGGGACCGCGAAAAATATTCGTATCATCCGAAATTCGTATGAACCAACACAGACCAAAAAATTGAGCGCTGAAAAAAGTTTTCGTTTATTTCTTTTCTACTTTCGCGTGAACAAATCCGTGATTTTTTCTGTTTCTTTCAAACCCCCATGTCACAAAGCAGTCCTTTCTGGAGCGCGTAACGCTTCGCCTAGCTTCGCGCTTGTCTCCTCACTCACGGTGTCCAAGCTCGCTACACGCCGCAACAGTCAAGCGTGAACAGCATGGTGCGTTTTTGCACGCGATTCGCACGCCTCGGCTTTGCGCGCGCTGTATTTTCACAGCCGCACTGACGATTTCGCGCCCGCGGTATCTCCTACCTCTGTCAGAAAATGACACTGACGACTTGCGAAACGCTAGAGACAGCCGGCTGGCTCCGCCCGAGATGTTTAGGCTTAGCACTCCGGCAGATATTTTATGGGCGCTTTCACTAGCGGCGCGGATGATGTTTATAGTACCGTTTTCGCCAACGTTATCAGCTCCTCTTTACTGTACAAGCAACTTCGTGTCTGCCTTGAGCGGCATTTTAAAGAGCGGCTAGAAGCGGTCGCTCGAGCGGCCGTGCCACTTCGCGGCCGAAGCCGCCGCCATGTTGCCGCCGCCGGCCGCGGCGCGCGCAGCTTGCGAGAGGTTTCGCGGCGCGCATGGGGCATGCGGGGCGTGTTTTCGCGAGCAGAAAACAACAGCCCGGCCGTTTCTGGAGAAAGAAGAGTGACAAATGGGGAGAGAGAGCCGTCACTTGCTTGTTCGGCAGTCGGGCGCCTCGCCGGCTCGTTCGTATCATCCGCCGGGCCGCGCAGGTCCGTTCGTAACAGCCGAACTTTTTCCCATTGCAAACAATTCAATTTTGCCGGGACTTTTCAGAAATTCGTATCATCCCGAAATTTGTATCACCCAGAATCGTATCATCGAGATTCTACTGTAGTACTATTTATTCGCGGAAAAGAAGCCACAGTCGGTCAGCCTTGTTTGCTGCACGCGAAGCTGGCGCACATCTTTCGCAAGACCATCTGTCTATACGTGCTTCACCTAGCTGGTGGAAACGAGAAACAAATGGCTTATTTGACCATAGAATGCGTACAGAAGTGGACGGTGCAATAGTTGTTCGCCGTTACATCCGATATAGTGTTATAAATGGTACTGTTATAAGTGGCCTCGGCTGTTTATTTTATCTCCTATTGCAGAAACTAGGCACCCGTGTATTATTAATAAAAAAGAAGCCTGCAAATGTTCCATATGTACTGACGCTTTCCCTAAATGCACTTAAGGGGGAGACGAGGGTCTTAAACTAACTTGAGAGAGAGAGAGAGAGAGAGAAACTTTACTGTGCGACTCACCGCCACTGGCCCCGTCCTGCTGGCCCCCCTTGGAACGCTTTCCACGCGGCTTCTCCCGCAGCGGGGATCCCTTGACGGGGGGAGACGGCGTCTTGGTGCTGCGAGGCTCTTCAGCCGCCTGCTGCTGCTGTTGCTGCTGCTGCTGAAGCAGCTGCTGTTGCTCCTGAAGGTGCTTCAGCTCTATCTCGTCCTGCAGCACACCCAACAAGGGCACGCGTTCTGAGAGCGGGGCAGGGTTCCTCTCAAGAGTGCCACCCACCAGGGCGCCAACAAGCAGCCAACCTTTCCCTAGTACGACACTGCAAAGCCTCGCTGAAAAGCTCCGTCCGCTGCTCTCCTAGGGGAATGTGCTAGCAAAGCCCACACTCCCACACACACACGCACAACGCAAGGTTTGAGAAGTTGGTCAGCCCAAATTACTGAATGGATTAATGAAGGTTCCCCAGAAGGAAAATTAACGCCTCACGTGGTTTTCCTCCCCATGGACTTTCCATCGTGCAGGCCAGTGAGCAGTCTAGCTGGAATATTTATCCGGAGGCTCTTGCAGCGTACAGCAACAAACACTTGTTGCACTCATGCCGAGTTAACGCAGACGCGCAGGAGTTCTAGGGGCAGCCAAGCTTCGCAAAATTAAACGCAGCTTGCGTTTCACCTCATGGCAGAGTCAATACTTCTGCCCCCCCCACCCCCTAATCTCAAAATCAGCTACACCAACGTAACAGACTGCAACTATTTAAAGCATTCGCACAAGGAATGCCATTGTAAACTGATTGCTTATCAAAAAGGCTGCAGCAGGACGACCTGTGGCTGGAAAACAACAGTGAATACACGGCCCCCAGTTGCAGGCCACTCTCCCTTTTACCATAGAAAAATAATATAAAGATAAGATAAGATAAAATAAGAAAGGTAAGATAAGATAAGATAAGGATATAAGATAAGAAAGAAGATATAACAAACACAGATAGAGCTAATTATCGGCTATAGCGAACTAAATACAAACTTTGGTTGGTCACGCTTTGTTTCAACGACACTTGCTCTTTTATAACGAAACTGAAACCGTGAGAGCCGCGCGTGATATTGCATATAACGAAGAAATATTGGCCCAGGAGTCTCAAAAGCTACACGAAAAAAACCACCCCTCATCGAAAAGTGCAGTAGTAAAAAGCCCCTTTCGTTCGTGGACACCCCCTGGAAAACTCTATCCTACTCAGTCCTGTGAGTAGCCACCAGACAAGGATCCCATCCTTCATCAAATAAACGAGGACGCAGGCCCATTTTGTCAAGTAAACTCTGTTCGGTTTAATTTAACATACTCAAGTATTTTTGTGCGAGCGAGATTTTCGATTTGTTATAGAAGATTTTTATCCCCCTACCATTACAACGAATATCGGATATAACGAACTAATTTAATCGGCTCTCCCGATACTACGAGGGTCGTCTGTTATATAGCGAGGTTCGACTGTAGCGCGGTGGGCAGAGAAACGGCCCGCACCTTGGGCACGATGTCCTTGAAGGAGTTGCGGCGCACGGGCTTGGGCGACTGCTCCAGCGGGACCGCGGCCGCCTGGACGACCGGCTCCTCCGGCTCCGGCTTGTGCACCAGAATCGGCTTCTGGGGCCGCCGGTTGCGCACAGCGGGGGCTGGGGGCGGGGGTCGGGGGAGCATCTCGCACACGGGCACTTCGTCCTCCTCCTTGGGGATCAGCACCACCTGGGAGCGGGGACGGAGACGGCGACGCGGGGAGGTGGAGGCGGTGTGAGGGATCGACGGGCTACCGGGAACTGCGACGGACGTTTGCCGCGGTGATCAGCAATGTTCCCTCCAAGCTGCGCGTTGCCCGAGGCCTTCTTTCAAAAGAATGATAGCAAACGAAGGCAATCGCCGGGGCAAAGATGAGCTTCCCGGAGACGCAAGGGCGAATTCGCATCTAGGTGACACTAGGTGACATACCCTTTCCGGCGAGTGCAAGAATATTCGAGTACAATGAAACTCGAGTACAATGAAATTCGAGTACACTTGTACTTATCCAAGTACGAGTACAATGCGCGGCAAATGAAACGCGAACACAAGAATATGAATCACAACAAGCAAAATTGAAAAATACTCTTCGTCGAGATCTAATCATGGTGCGCTCTCTACTGGTACATTCGGAAAGCCACATTTCCGGTCTTTGTTTTTGTAACCAAGCCACGCATGATTTTGACTCGCGTGGAAAGAAATAGCGCGCTAATTGCATGTTCCGAGTCATATTTTCGTGTTCGCGTTTCGTTTGCCGCGTATTGTACATTTGTTGTTTTGGTCACCTAGAAGGAGCTCTGGCCAATCATGTTGGTCAAGTGTTGTTATTGGATGTTTGGCGAATGTGGGCCGCCTGTCAGGGCTTAGCAAACCTTTCCCGCTCACGCCTATTCAAATCGACAGTACACTTGCAAGTTCAAATTTCGGCGTCTCCCCCATACAAATTAGTTCCTTTCCGAGTGCACTCTGGGAGCTGGCACCATCTACTGAGTAGTAAAGTAGTACAGTAATTTTTAGAGCCCCAGCCAATGTCATGTGATGAACATTCGGATGATACTGAGATGGTGTTGGTGTGCCACGGCGCTTCGGAAACACTGCCTTTTTAGTGATTTGGACGACTCTACATGCGACGTTTTCGGACGAGGTTAGCAGCAGACTCTGAGGACAACTTTTCGTCATTGGATTTCATCATTGGAAAGGACAGTGCACCAAACCGGCCCACAGCCCCGATGCCCCTGTTCAACGCAAGCCCCAGAAAATGCAAAAGTGTAGGAAGTGTGAATTGTGCTGCGAACACAAGAGAGTGGAGCAGAAAAGAATGTTTTCTGCGACGCATGTGTGGCCAACTTATGCGTCGAAAGAATGAATGAATAAAGCTTTATTGCGAAACTAGCAGTCGGGTTAGGTACCCTTAGTTCAGGGCTCCCCTAACAAATTTCTTTACGAAATGTTCGAGGAACTGCTTTCTACAGTGGCACGAAGCCCACTAGTGCTAAGATTTATTTTTAAGTAAATAAATTCTACAGTTAGGAATTTGACATTTGCAGGAATTTCGCACTCATAGTGTCTGTACAAAATGCGCCTCTTAGTCTGAAAACTTTTCTGTACAGCTTTTTTCTGTCTTTTGTTTTTTTTAAATAAAAATTGCTGTTCGAAACTCACCACACAGTTATAAGTTGCACATTTCTTGCGACTTGGAAAAAAATTGGTTTCTACCTACCCAAAATGATTGATTCATTGATTTGATTGATTTATTTATAACGCGCCAACACAACGCAGGCGATGAGGCGCACCGTAGTGGAGAGCTCTGGATTAATTATGACCACCTGAGGGGGACCTTTAACGTGCGCCGAAATCTCGTACACACGGGCATTTTCGCTTTTCGCCTCCATCAGAAAAGCGGCCACCGTGGCCAGGAATCAAACCCGCGCCCTCGTGCTCAGCAGCCCGACGCCTTAGCCACCGTGCCAGGTTGTACCCAAAATCACCGTTTTTCCCGCAGGTAGGAAAGTTAAAACAGCGTGCACGACTCTGGTCCTGTGTTCCGATCTACACTACAATACGCCGCACTATTGGCTTTGCTGAGGGGGGATTCGTCCCTTGTACGCCACTCCAGTGCTGTCTCTTCTTTTCTGACTAACTTCCACCCAGTTGTAGATAAAAAAAACTTCCTCGCACTACTACCACGGCGTCGTCAAGGCCACCATTCTTCGACAACGAGAAGCTTTGCAGTCGGCATTCGCCGAGCCACCCGAACCCGCCGAAGGTGTGTGAGGCGAAGCAAAACAAGAAACACTCGCTGGAGGAGAGAGTGTTCCACACGTGATGTTCAGGTAAAGTTCCAAAGGTAAGTTCCAAAGGCAAGTTCCAAAGGAATTTCTGTCGCAGGCAGCACTGAGCCCTTCTTCAAAGTGCACAGGAACCCACCTTCCCATGAGCCCACTTGCGACCCCCCCCTCACCTCGGCCACCTCCTTGAACTCGACGTGCTCGTGGGGCTGCTGCTGGGCGGCAGCGGGGGCCAGCTGCTGGCTGGGTGGCGGGGTGGGGGTGGCCTCCACAGCCAGGGGGGCAGCAGGCTCCGGCTCCACGGGGCTCTCCTTGACCTTGGCGCGGCCCCAGCGACCTTTCACCTTCTTCTCCCGGCCGTCCCTGCACGCACGGGCACCGCCCAGTTACGGCACGCGCCTCACGCCTAGCAGAAGTCTTATTAAAGGAGCCATGAAGACAAAATACAAGTTGGGTTTACTAGAAAGACTGCTTAGTCCCGATAGCAATGATACCAATATCATCGCAATCTTCGAACAAATAACGGAGATATTAAAGAAAACGTGCGAAGCCGGGGCGACCCCCTAGCCAATTTCCCGCAACTTTTCTACGACGTCACGGAACCTTGTTTGTGCGATTGGCGGCCACCTAACTGACCTGTCGCGACGACACGACTGGACGTCTGTAATGGGGCCTCTAGTTCCATTTGACCGCATCACTTGAATGCTAACGTGCAGTTAAAGCACTGAAAATTATGTTTTATTGTTGGCCCGTGTGACCTCATTCTTGCTCACAACACATCACTGTGGCGCAAAATTTGCTAGTTTTTAAATACTCCTTGCTTTTTTTTCGTTAAAAAAACATCTTTTGTGGCTGTAATGGAGCTGAGTGAGATACTGAATCCCAGTTCTTTCAAATTAAACAAAGTTGTATTTTCTCTTCATGGCTCCTTTAAAGGGCACATGGGTCTTTGGTCAAAAAATTTATTTTTACAGCTGTGAGGATAAACATTTGAGGACATAGGCAGTTTTTCGCTTCAGTTCGACGGGGCCCGACAAGCCACCAGAAGACAGCAACAGCAGAACCGCGTGCAAAGGAAAAAATAACAATGCATATATTATCGGAGAAAAACTAGGGAAGGAACAACCTGAGAGTAGCGGCTCCGAAGCCAGTTTTCGTAAACACAGCCTACGGGAAAGCAACACTAAGTACTGGCGGCTGTTAAAGAGGTTGAGACCCTCCCACGCTTGTCCTTTTCCCCGAGCAGAAACCCTCGCAACTGTCAGAGCTCCCCAACCCCCATCCCCCTCTAGCTGCAGTCCAGCCAATCAGTGGCCGAAAGGAGACACCCACATTAGCCAATAGGGTGCAAGTGGAACCCCACCACCACCACTGTTCAATCGTGCTGCCACAGGCTGGAAAAGGCGGACACTGTCAACACCTCGCAGCTTCCACAGCCCTGTAAATGGGGGCAGCATGCACTGAGAGAGAGAGAGAGAGAGAGAGAGAGAGAGAGAGAGAGAGAGAGAGAGTATAGACATGCGAGAGAGACATGAGGGAGAGAGAAGATCAAGGAGAGAGACATAGGGGGAGGCAGATGGGGGGTGAGAGAGACAGACGGGAGAGACTGACAGAGGGTGAGAGACTAATGAGGAGAGAGAAACAGACAAGGAGAGAAGATAGAGACAGAGGGAGAGAGACAGCCTGGGGGAGTGAGAAGATAGGGGAGAGACATATGGGGTTGACATATGGGGGAGAGAGAGACGGAAGAGAGAATATAGAGATAGGGGAGAGAAACATGTGGGGGAGAGAGATAGACAGGGAGAAGATAGAGATAGGGGAGAGACATATGGGGGGAGAAAGGCAAGAACAGGGGATAGGGGTGAGAGACATGGGGGAGAGAGAGACAGAAAGAGGGAGAGAGAAGATAGATGGGGGAGAGAGACAGGAACAGAGAATATAGAGATAGGGGAGAAAGGCATATGGGGGAGAGAGAGACAGGCAGAGGGAGAGAGAGGGGAGGGGCACCCCCACCGCTTGTGGTGCTGGCGCGCCTGCTGTTGGGCGGCGTCCTCCTCGAGGGAGCGTCGGCGGGCCTCGGCGAGCGCCTCCTCGTAGGACTTCTGGCGCGTGCCCAGCACCGACACCAGGAACACCACCACCGCCGACACCACAAAGATGAGCGCCGCACACAGGGCCAGCTCCATCGCGGCCGCCACCGCCCACGGGGGGCTTCCGGGGGAGGAGGAGGGGGAAGGGCCCTCCGGCTGCTGCCGCTGCTCCGCCGCTCACACCACCTGTGCCACAGCCACACCCACAACACCACTGTGCATCCAGGAGCAAAGCAACAGGACACGCCCCCTTAAAGACACAAATTTCAGCCCACCTGTCGCCCCTCAATTTGGCAACCCGACTCGTTCCTTGTACAAGAGACACTCAAGGGAACCAAAAAGCGTCTCCTGTAACCAAGGTCTCTTGTATGCAATGTTGCTAACATGGCAGACATAGGAAAACCAACCAAACCATCTTCCTTCAAATGTCTCTCATAACAAAGTGTCTCCTGTAACAGCGTCTCTTGTAACGAGGTATTACTGTAACTACTCTTGAACGAGGCATTTATACAGGCAAAACACTTCCAAACAACTCTGGTACTATACACCTCGAGCTTCGCAATGGCTCATGCTGTCTTGCTCCTCTTTCGCTTGTTTTTGCCTCTGCGTGCCTTCAACAACTTGTTATGGTCACGTCTGCAAGCAAATAGTACGTCCAGGACACTTAAAAAAGCAGCTGCGGCTTGGTATAGTGCTTGAACGTCAACGAAGATCTATCCGGGAACGCGGTTCTGCGTGCTTCCTGACCGCTGTTGTGGGCGTCCTGCCAGCTCCTGCTGTCACCTCGGAACGTGTCAAGCACACGTGAATTTTACTAGCCCCTAGTTTAGACGTGGTACTAACAAACACAGCGAGCAGTTGGTATCGTCTTGTAGTGCATACAACGAATGTGGCTTCGTTTTCAATATATACGTCGTAGAAAAATGTGTCTCGAAAATGATTATCCGAATACCTGACAACAACCACTAGCATCTTAGGGAATATAAGCCACGTGGAAATGTGACGCATAGTGCACAGCTCTGCATCGTTAAAATATAGCAAGAACCAAGGAAAGTTACTGAAACCACAGAACAACAGATGGTCCGCACGTTCGGAAGAAATGGAATACCTCGTATGGGAATGAAAAAAACCCAGTGCAGCTTCGCAAATACAAAGACATTTGTCCAAACTTGAGCAGGCAGGTCTTTGCCATACCCAACGAGATGTGAAATACTCTGCTTTTTCGTAGGACGTTGGGGGGGACAGGGATGCTCAACTATCGTGTCCAAACGCGGAACAAAATGATTGATTACGAGGTTCAATGCGCTGACGGGCGTTTCCGCTATTCGCCTCCATCAGAAAAGCGGCCGCCGTGACCAGGAATCGAACAAGGGTGGTTGGGCTCCACAGAATGTGGAACAAAATCAAGGAACGAACGTTTTAGTAATCCCACACACCAGCTGCATGTTCATTTTTTGTTTGTTTTTTGACTTCAACGACACAGCTGATCACTCGGCGGACACATTTTTGAAGTACAGGGCAGGGACTCACAAACGATAAAAGGCGTCACTGAAAGAGTGCGGCATCTGATAAGGCCATCTGGTTTCAGTTTGTGCTACTTTCTGCAGGCTCCTTGTGTCACACAATGACGTTTCGAAGAAGCGTTCAGTCGTGGACGCGGCTTGCTTTTATAAGCCCGTTGCCGTGCTGGTCGGGGAGGACATACGTAGCAGATGAATGTTTGCGAGCGCTCAGCTCAGGACAAGACGACCCAGCATTAAAGGTGTACTGACACAAAATTTTGAAGGCGAGATAACTTCGGAAGTAGATTGGTGTGAACACATATACATCATCTGCAAAATATCAGCAGCGAATACAGCCTAGAGCATATTTAAAATCAATTTTAAAGTGTGCGAAACGCAACCGAGCAGCCAGCAGAGGACCACGCGCAATGGACATCCCGTGGATATTTTGTAAACAAACAACATCCAAACACGTCACAAGTTTGCTTGCCGCTTCCGCATTGCTGGCATTTTTTGCCGGCTCGCCGCTCCAATCGGAGGGCGGAGCTTCTGCCTTCTGCTCTTGAAAACAAACGACCTGATCGTTGGCGGCGCAGGCGCCATGATTTCGGCGGCTCATCGGGCAGCTGGCCATGACCAAAGTTCTACAGCGATTCCAGGCACTCTGTTTTTATTACTTTTTATTTACATTGGACGTGAAAATGCGCCAGAGACACGAAAAGCCCACTGAGCGAGCCGCACGGTCGCTGTGCAGGCGGCGGCCACGGCCGCGAAGTGGCGCACATCAGCCCTGGCAGCTCGAGTGATAGCTTGCTACCGCTGCACGAAATTGTACCCAAGTCCCATCCATGGCAGCTTATATGAGAAAGGAGTTAATGATGTGATGGCGGGTTGCATTAAAAATTGTCATCTGCACCGCCTACAAGAGCGGCAATCGAATATCCGCTGCAGTGCTAAGCCGAACACATCTGTAGGCGGACCTGTAGGCAGATCGGCCGGCTGCTCCCAGCGCGCGTCTTGCCACCCACTGTCTCGAGCGTCGCGTGTCGTTCTTTAGCCGCGGTAGCATTTGCACTCGCAGCGCCAGCGTCACGTCCACGGTCGCTTTATAATTAAGTGGCTCACAATATCAGTATGCGGGGCATTCGCAGAAACTGCCGGCGATGTGGATTCGACAGTGCTACGGCAGCCCTGCTCTGTGATTTGTGGTTTGTTCCCACAAATCCATCGTTTCGCGGCACCCGCTGAAACCGAAACTGCGACTGGCCGCATTGAAAATGCCTCTAATTAAACAACCGTAGCACGCTGAAGCAAATGAGGTTTCTACAGGTGATAAATAGATCACCAGCTACTTATCGCAAGGAAAAAAAAAAAGATGCAAAATTTTTGTGTCAGCGCCCCTTTAAATTCTTTGCTGGGTGTGGATGCCTGGGTATTTTTCTATTATCCACCGCACTTCTATCGTACAATGTTCGCGAAATTTATGCCACATTGTTTGTCCAGCGCAGCGATCAATATCCGAGCCTCCAGCCGGAGACTCACTTTTGCGAAGCTGGTTTCAAAACAGGCCACTAGGGGGATTTCAGTGGCGCCCCTCCAGGCAGCGCTCGCGGCGCATATACTTCATAATTATCGCTGTTCAGCAAAAAGAAAACATCCAGTGCATTTGAGGTCAATCATACACGTACAACCAATAATACCAGTGTCGTCTTAATTAAAAGCAGACGAATAATTTTTGCGATAGTGATCAAATAAATACACGCTGAAATTAAAAGCAACGTTTCACCCAAACATACAAAAAGCACTTGCGGTGACGGCGTAAGCTCGTGGCTCGAATGCCAAGCAAAGCAGTAAGCCTGAACAGACGGCACACGTCAGCAGTGCAAGCAGGGCAAAATTTGAATTAAGCGGACCTCTACTGCATTTATAATAGGAGGACCAGGACAGGATGGGAAGTGTAGGTGGTGGGCATGGTAGGGGCAGCAGATATACTCGCAAATTTGCTTCCGTTTAATGCAGATTGTGCAGAAAGTTGGCTACTGCAGGTAGCAAGCGTGCTAGATCTGTCCCATGACTGACATGTGGTGTTCTTTCACATTCCAATGGAGGAGTACAGTACAAATGCACAGGTCATGTTTAATTCCACCGTACCATTTATTTTTTTTGTATACCTGACAACTATAAACAAGAACTTTCCCGTTTTCGCCACAACTTTAGCCAAGTGCCTTTCTTGCAAGCTTTCTGCTTTTCCCGCTTTTCTATCCAAGAATGGAGCTCTTGTTTTTGTCTAGAACCTCCGCAGTTCCAACAGACAGTGTATTGTTACAGTCCATTGAGTTTCTTCATGATGGCATCAAGTTGTACCTCGTGTGCCTGTATTTGCTTTAGGATGGGTGGGTCGAGTTCCTTTGTATGAGCTTCTATTCTTGATTTCCAGTGATTAATTTCTGTTATTTGTTGTTTCGACAATGCTGTGGGTCGCAAGCAGCTTGCAGATAGAAACAATGACAACAGTGTTCAAGCTGTAAGCCCGTCAAGTGGCACGCCCAATACTTCTGAGTTCCCAGAACTAAACTTTTGAGTTTCTTCATGACACAAAATTTTGGCGAGATATCAAGTTGTACCTCGCAAAATATCAGCGGCGTGCCTGTACTGCGAAACGCAACCGAGCAGCCAGCCGAGGACCACGCGCAATGACATCCCGAGAATATTGTGTAAATAAACAACATTCACGAGTTTCTGTTTGTCGGATCGCCAGGGGCTCCAATCGGAGGGCCGGAGGGCGGAGCTTCTGCTCTCGAGAACGAACGACCCGAGTTGGCGGCGGAGGCGCCGTGATTTCGTGTATCGGGAGCTGGCCGCGCAAAGTTTACAGCGATTCCAGGCACTCTGTTTCTTGTTTATTACCATTGGATGCGAAAACGCGCCGGAGGCACGAAAAGCCCAGTAGCCGCACGGTCGCTGTTGGCCCAGGCCGGCGCAGGTATCGAGTTCTGGTTACCGCTGCACGAAATTTCCCCAAGTCCCGACCATGTGGCTTCATGAGAAAGGAGTTAATGATGCCAATGGCGGGTTGCATTAAAAATTGCTTTGGGTCGCAAGCCGCAGCTTGCAGACCGGCCGGCTGCTACGCGCGTCTTGCACCACCAAGCGTCGCGCGTCGTTCTTTACAATGACTCGCATCGCCTGCGTCAACACGGTCGCTTTTTAATTAAGCGTTCGAGAAGTCGTGGGGGCTGTAAACTGCCCGATGCGGATTCAAGTGGCAGCTCTGCTCTGTGATATCCCTCCCCACGTGGTCAGCTTTGTTACTCCACAAAATCTGAGTTCGCGGCACCCTGAAAGACTGCGACTGGCCGCTAAATGCCTCTTTAAACAACCGTGCACTGAAGCAAATGAGGTTTTCAGGTTATAAGTAGGTCACTGTGTCGCAACAAAAAAAAAAAAACCAAAATTTTTGTGTCACTTTAAAAGCTTTTGCTCTGATCCGTCTAACGTGCAAATCAATCTGGCTCACGAAATGACACGGCAAAAACCGCGCAATAGGCTCACTTCGCCTTTCAGATTTAAAAGAAACGAAGCACAGCAAAGTGAACCAGGGTTTGCACTGAGCTTATAAAAACTACCCAAGGCTACTTCTAAAACCCCAAGACCTCTATGACAACGGCACAAAAAAGTTTCGAGTCCTGCTGCCCTGACGAGGGACGTAGTGATTGCTTGTCAGCCAATTATTTCCAAGTTGCAAAAAGGATTCCCAAAAAGGTGCGCAGTGAAATATTTGTGGCTTATGGGCTAATTCACAAGGGCAGAAAAAGAGAGAAGCTAGGGCTGTCGAGCAAACGGGTTGGACTTAAGGGGGCCCACTGGTCTTAAACCAAAAAAGTTTATTTTTGCAGTTATGATGGTGAAAATTGGGGGGCACATGTAGTTTTTCATTCTTATTGTAGATATAAAATTTGTTTTTGAGTAAAATGATTTTATTCAAATTTATATGGATTTTTATATTCAACTTTTTGACAGCCTTTGTAAAAAAACTGCTGGAGGGATGCAGCTAAACAGGGAACCAGTGAACTGTGCACAAATCAAAGAGTGCAATAAGACTAACATTATCGTTCTATGTGGGCCCGTTTGCCCGTACGCATAAGTTCCCGATTACGAATAAGACGCCAATAAGTCGAAGTCGGCCACGGCAAATAAGCCGGTTGCCAGAAAACCCGATGGAAGCGCTACCTTAACCGAGCGTTTGTATCCGTTTCGGGCAAACGACTTATTACCTAGACAGTGCTGAAGTCGTAGTTCGGAGCTTATTCTCAAACTTATCGCGTTCAGGCAAATGGGCCCTGGTTTGTAGCAGAAGTTACGACCGTTTGAAGTTTGGGCTTGAAAGGTGGCAACCAGAAAAACCGGTTTTGCCTTCCAGGCCCAAACTTCAAATGGTCGGAACTTCTGCTACAGACCAGATAGAATGATAATGTCAGGCTTATTGCACTCTTTGATTTGTGCACAGTTCACTGGTTCCCTGTTTAGCTGCATCCCTCCAGCAGTTTTTTTTACAAAGGCTGTCAAAAAGTTGAATATAAAAATCCATATAAATTTGAATAAAATCATTTTACTCAAAAACAAATTTTATATCTACAATAAGAATGAAAAACTGCATGTGCCCCCCCAATTTTCACCATCATAACTGCAAAAATAAAGTTTTTGGTCAAAGACCCATGTGCCCCCTTAAATGGGATGTGAATTGAAATAATGTGGCCCAACCCTCTGGAGGTGTGTCAACGTACCAGTCATAATCGACATTGTCGAATTGTTTCACACCCTCGCATCAAGAAGGTACGATCAAACCCGAGCACATTTCATCCGTTCCTGCGCTTCACACCAGTTGCGTCTGCATCCTGCACAGTCACAGCTGGCACGGGCCTTTTTGCACGGTCGTTCAATTTAAAGCAAACCACAAATGCACACTGAACTACAGCAGCAAAAAAAAAAGTGCTTTGAGTTTCCGCCGACTGTCCTCCTTTTCTGCCAAGAGAGCACATGCCCCCGATAAAAGGGATGCTTTTTGCTTAATCGCGGGAGACATTCGGCGGCTTCCTGTGACCCCCCCTCCACCACTGAAGGGTGTGTGAATGAGGCAGCAGGAACAGAAGATGATGGCCAACCACCCGATATGCCCCCCCTGGGGCAGTCTGGATGCTGCCGCCAGAAGCCAGTGCCCTTTTATCACTCGCCAAGGGGGCGCGTTATCACCGCCGCCCACTCGAGATACCACCGCTCCAACCTTCCTGGGATCGAGTTGCCCCCCCGCTTTCCGAATGCCCTCAGTGACCGCATTTCTCGACGCAAAAATGAATGGTTGCACGCTTGAATCTACACGTCCACGCCACGTTTTGCTCAATCTAGGCCCGTCTTCCGTAGGGTTTCTTTCTGAGTTCTAAGGAGAATTAGAAGGAGAAAGCTGTTGTCTGGGCAGGAGTGCCCTAGGTCAAGTGGGGGCAAACAAGAATGGTAGGCACCAAAGCGGCCGCGAGCCAATGTGACGTGACAGTGACCTGTAACTAAGTGACCTTTACGAAGACAACACAGACGCCACCAATTTTATAGCAACTTTCAACCAAACAATCGAGGACCCAAAGTGACCGGCAAAAAAATGCATGACTGCCCGATTATAGCTTTGCCAGTAGCTCATTGATTGATAGGACTGATCAGACAGGGTTCGTATGGGCTTCAAAAGCAAAAATTCAGGGGTTTTCAAGGACCAGAAAACACATTTTCAAGGCCCCATCAAATGTTTTATCTGGGATTATTTACAACTTTTTCAACACAATGCAAAATTTTGTTATTGCCCTAAGCACATTAGTGCACATTTAGATAGGCGCTAACGGGTTCGTGAATGCTCCCCCAGCTATATTTTTTGTATTTCACAGTTGGTATTTAGAGGTTTTTCTTTTTTCTTGGTGCTTTGCTGAGGTTGCTTGATTTTAAAACTTCAATAATGCTGCCTGCATCTCCTGCTTTGTCAGCAAGAGTGTCAGCTGAAACTGAATCAGCAAGTGTTGCTGCAAGGCAGGATGAACTATGTACACGTCCACCATTTGCACATAAAAGCAAACGCAGATGGAGCGTATGAGGCACAGCAAACATGCAATGAGCAGCTGTCCACACACTAAATGGAACATGCAAGGTAGGGAAGAGAAGCCGGCTTTCACGCGATTGTATCATGACACGAATTCTATTGAGGAGTGCTTCTCCCAATTTTGCCTCGTAATAATGACAATCCACTTAACTCGCAATTTCACACAATACACTGAAACTTGATTGTTACACTGTTTCTTTACATATTTAACACCTAAAATCCATGACAAACACTTTAAATTCTTGTGAAAAGACAGGGCCATTGGTTCTCTCCAGAACAATCAAGGGTTTTCAAGGACCATTTGGAAATTCCAGGTCTCTCCAAGCCTTGAAATTGACACTTCTAAATTCAAGGGTTTTCAAGGACCTGTGCGAACCCTGTCAGACCACTCAAAAGCTAATGCTTGCAGTGCTGGCCTCTATTCCATCACAGCTGACATTTTCTTTGTAGCGTGAGCTACACTGGCCGAGGTTGAGCAGTTTCGCGTGGCTCCTGGAGAACCGTGCTGTGCATGCGCGAGGAGCAGTGACGTCACACGGCGCACAGCTGGTGCGCCGGAGCCGCCGCCCCAATAGGACTGGATCGGATGGGATTGGAATGGAAATCGTGTTAGCAGCAGTAAGCATGATAATCAGCTAATCCCAGACAACCAGGAAAGCTATGAGTAACCAGCTGAACATGTATCCTGGCATAGCCGAGCCAAGCCACTGATAATTTACCATTTCCCAGAAAGATGACAAAAAAAAATCTTTCAAGGCTGGAATAGAGATGAGTGAGTTTTTAATAAAGGCTAGCTCTTTCAAAGTGAACAAGGTTGCATTTAACGTTAACTCAATGCTTATTAGACCAGACAAAACACTGCAATGAGTGGACACTCTTAGTGCACACACGTATGCTTCACAAAAATACACTAATGAAGGTGCCGGGGGGGGGGGGGGGGGGGGTACAAATCACCAGAGCATAAAGATGCGATCCACCGATCCACAATAATTGGCATGAAAATGTGATGATGCAAACAGATTGGTAGTTTCCTAGTGTCCAGATGAAAGGAGCCATGAAGACAAGATACAAGTTTGTTTTATTATTCGAAAGATTTCAAATAAAACACAGAAAGATTTCGAAAGTTGAAGAAAAATTCGTCCTGGTCGAGGATTTCCCCTAAATTTGATCACTTAACACCTGTCCATCACTTCGAGTTGTTGATCAATTCGTTCTCGCACTACGAACAACTAGCCTCCTGGTTAGCTCAGTTGGTAGAGCGACTGCTCCGGTTAAGCGGAGGTCCCGGGTTCGAATCCTGGACTAGGGAAGAATTTGTTTTCAACTGCAAAGTTTCTGAGAAAGCTGTATAGCTTTCTTGTGTAGCCGTATGGCTGCATTGAGGTGGATGTCAAACTTTCTTTCTTGTGGCTGCACTGAGGTGGTTGTCAAATTTGCTTTCGCAGAAACTTACTCCACGTTGGCCGATTTCCCCTAAATTTGATCGATTAACGTTACATCAATATCCTCGACTGGAGTCTCCAGTGGATGGGGGATTCAGAATAGGGGGTGGGGGAGGGGGGCAAGCTTCTCGTGAAGTTGAAGCTTCCTCAGGACGGGTAACGCACGCAGTTTCATACGTATCACACTGAAAATCAAGGCGCAAGAACTATGCACGGAACAAAACAGACAAAAAAAAAAGGTTTTCTCTCTTTCCCCATTGTTGTGCCTTGAAAGACCCCTGTTAAAATCACGGGTGTTTGAAGATTCGGTACGGAGGGGGATGAGAATTCATCAGTTGCCGCTCAAATGCTTCACTTAAGATTGCCATACACAGCCGCATGTCATTCCTACAAGCTTTCACCTTTCGACAATGTTCTAATGAGACAAGTTCAGTATCTTGAATCCCTAAAAGGTCTACAACAAACCGATTTGTTCTTGCCGTTTTTGTTTTTCCAATGAAAAACGTATTTAGTAACAAGGGTGTGTGTGGGAGGGGGAAGGGGGGGGGAACAACATCTCAAAGCACATCAGGCGTCTGGTGTTCCTTGGCAAGTGAAAGTGAACCTTTGCCCTGACATCTACCGACTACATCAACACTGAAAGTAGAAAGGGCAAGTCAACTCTTATTCACGTTTTGTTTAAAGCTATCCCGCCAGATGTCGCTACCAATCCAGCGCCGGGCGAATTACAGAGCGCAATAATGGCCACTGAGCCGAAAATCAAGAATTCACACCCAATACGTCACAAGGGATTATTGGCTGGCTAATATCCCTGTCCGACGGCAAAGGTGATGACACTCGGAGCAAATGACATTAGGGTTACCACCTGCCCAGTTTTGGACCGGCCCGACCGGTTTTTTTTTAGACAGCGGGCCAGTTGCCGGTCCGTACTTAAAACCGGTCATCATTGGCCGGTTTTTTCGGTAATTGTGCCGCGATTATTTATCTTTTTGCCTTTTATAGGTGTCAATTCACCAACTGCAGCGATAAATATGTGTCGACAAGCTGCGCAAAGACATGCGAGCAGAGAAAAAGATTGGATGCATGAGCGCGCTCCCAGAGATGGAAGGGGGGAGCAAGGGGTGGAACAACACAACAAAGTGCCACCACCACGGACAGCAAGGGCGGTTGCTTTTCAGTGCAGCGCATTCAGGGCAATAACCAAAGTCGCAATCACTTGCAGTGCAAACGTTATGCTGATTTCTCTCTAGGAAAACGCTACAATAAATGGCATTGCATGAAAAAAAAAAAACACCTTTTTTTTTCAACACAAATTCAACCTTTTATACAGCACGTCGCCACCCCCCCCCCCCCATTTTTCAAGCCCCCCCCCCCCTTTTTTTTAGGGGAAAGGTGGCAACCCTAAATGACAGCTGTGAATGCGGTGAGTCCAGTGCTTCAGAAGAATGCAGATTGACATTCGACACGACCGCATTCGCCGACTTAACAAGTTCAGGGGAACCCTTGTATCAGCTTCTGAAACTTAATGCGCAGCCTCAACAGCAGTGGCCCGTTACTAAACATACAAGTTTAATAACAACCCGAAAAACGTGCCTTGTCTAAAAACCAACAGAAAAACCAATATTCTTCTCTGAATGCCGTCTTACAAACAAAAGGAGGCAAACAACACTTTCACAAAGCTCTATCCCATTGTTGCTATACAAATATGGGGTAGGGAAGTCATTGTTTCAACTTGTGATGTCTAGTTAAGGAACCAGAAACCAGTGATTCACTCCCTTTTCGTTAAAAAAAAAGGCACTTTGTTTTGTTTTTGAAGTATTAAAGGGTACAAAAATACTATGAAAGCCTTTACACTATTATCCTGCAATTCCCCTACTTTGGTAGCCGTCACTGCTATCACTACATAACGTTACTTTCGCTGCACAGACCTGCCCGGCCAAAAACTAATGTCACTAACAGCTACAATAAATTTATAATTTTTTTGAAGTGTAGCTAAAAATAAATTTTTAGCTACACTTCAAGAGAACCAATAAATGCTTTTTTCCCCCCCTTAATACGGATATTGTATTTTTGGTGATTTCCGCCTGGTTTATATCTAATATGTACATGCTTTTTGATGTGCTTATGCGAGGGGAACTTTATTCTATGGTGGTAAACAGACGTGAAAATGTTGTATAAATACGCATACCTCGTTTCTGTTACCCGATATGTCTGTATACTTTTTGTTTCCTTCGTTTTTATGTACGACTGCTGTACACCCGCACATGCACAAAAAGTTGTACTCTCTCCCCACTCCTGCTATAGCCCCACAGGGGCTGCAGTATGTCCAAATAAATAAAATAAATAATGTTCGCTTTGAATGACATTTGCATCGCTGTGAAGGACCCCAACCCAAGGGCACCCATATGACTGCGTCCAAAAAAGAGATCCGACCGATTTCTTTAGTGCCATTTACAGCTGAACGATCGATTGCGCAGTGCTGGCTGAAACACTGCAATGACGGCAACAAGCACAACGTGCTACAAGAGGTTTGGCCTTGCATTTCGCTCTGCACTTGAGGTGTTACGTAATTCGAGGTGAGCACTGCATTAGTCCGGTAGAATGTGCGATGCAACTTCTTCTTTAGACAGGAGGGGAACTGAAAAGTGTCTTTCACAGACTTGTTTTAAGGCCATGGAATAAATAAAAAAGGACAGAACACGCCAAGATGACTCAAAGGACACCACCACCACAGTACCACCCAGGGTGGGCCACCGAAGGCACTTTTTCTTCCCTCAGAAGTTAGCTCTTGCGCTACACCGGGAAATAAAAGGCGGCCGCAGTGGAGCCTTTTCCACCACTCTATCGACATTCCCGCACAGCACTTGATACCGGAGGAGTTAGCAAGACCTTACCACGAAGTTCTGCAAGATTTCCGAGATAATTTGAGGCAGCATTTCGCTGCACGAGCTTTCTGAAACGACAGCTGTGCGATAAGTAGCAGCACTCGCTCATCACCACCCCCTCCCAAGTGGTGATGACGAACAGGCCCTTACGAAGAGAAGAATTTACGCCTCAATTAATTCACGGCAATGCAGCGCAAAGCTTGCGCCTCGCTTGTCTTGTCCCAAGCTCCAAAGAGAAAAAAAGAAATACCACTACAACACGTTGCGGACATTCTACAATGTGCTAGCTAGTCACATGCGAAAGGGCTTGCACATACTAAAACCAACATTCAAAGGTTTTCAATCTGCACGCCCTTCTACGCAGCTCACAACGATTTGCGGAGAAAGCTCAACGAGTAAACTAAAAGGGAGATCAAGGGAGACTCCAATCTGCTGTATGTCAATGTGGAAAAAGCACATAGTCTCAAGGTTTATGGTCAGACACTTTCAACGGGAAGTAGCCTAAAGGCACTCGCGTAATAAAAAGAGACTACATATTGCATGCACTATGAAGCAATCAATAAAATACCAATCAAAAGGCCAGCGCTGAACTCGACTAGCTATGTGGTATGCAGCAAGATGCCTTGAAAAACAATTCCTATTTAGTTGTTTATGCAACGAAATAATGGAAGATTATCTGTTCTCAAGACGCCTGCGTGCAGAAAAATAAGTCGAAAACAATCGGAACAGATATGAATGACACTGCAAACCATTCAGTTAAAATCGCAGCATCTATGCTGGCCTTAGTATTTACTGCTAGAGATGGAAAATACAACGCAAATGGACCAGCCAAGTCCAAGCAGCCAAGCCAATCATCAATTGTATGCAGGTCAGTCACACCGTGATCCCCTTCACGACACACTTCTACGTTACACAAGCAGCTTTAGGCAATTTACCACTCTGTTCCGAATCCCCCCCCCCCCCAAAAAAAAACCATGCCTTCACATTCCTACGAGAAACGCAGCCCCCGAATGCGAGAAAAATGGGCCTGATAAGTGAAAACAATGATTTCCTCTGGTGTCGGGAGCAAGCCACATTCCTATAAGACCCATACGATGCTTTCTGCAATGTAATAGCAATGTAACACCCCGAAAGGGGCCTTTAAGGGAAAAATAAATGATGATGGTAAAACTAAGATATCCCCCCCCCTCACTCCGACCAAATCAGTCACTCATGCACGGTTATGTTTATATAATAAAAAGGAAACACGATATACACCAGAAAGCCTCACCCCCCTCTCCCAAAAGGCTTGACAAGAGGCCACCAACGGGACTTCCAACAGTGCATATTGCCGTCAAGGTTTTGATACAGTGTCCTTTTAAAACAATGATAGGGAAACGCCAATGCCACTGGTTTCAATGCCAGGAACCAGAGTGTGGAATCGGCCTAACAAGTGCCCTCCCTTCCACCACAGCATTTGTAGAAAAACAAATGTCAGGAGTGCAAAACTCCCTGGAAAGCTACAACTGGATTATAAATACGCATGCAGGGATACTACTCAACACACCCCACACGAGGTGGGCTCAAGTCAACGAACCAATAGTTCCACTCGCAAGGCAACCCCAACCCAAATGCCCTCGGACCACAACCAATTGTGAAATTTTGCGCGAGTGTTAACTAATGCTGTCAATGGATTCCCGAGAGCAGGGTTAAAGAAAAAAAGAAAAATACCCGTCAAATTGCTGGTAATTTTTTTTTTTTTTTCAAATTATAAGCGTTTCACATGATGAAGCTACTTGGAGGGCTCCGGATTAGTTCAGAGCACCTGGGGATCTTTAACAAATGCCGAAATCAACACATGCACATGGGCGTTTCCGTTTTTAAGTGCGAATGCACTTCTTAAGCGAGCCTGAAGCGTCCGTCGCCGTCCGCATAGCAACAGCAGCGGGTGCGTACGCTCCTCGTCTTCCTTGGCAACGGGGGGAGATGGGCGCGCGCTGCCTGGCCGCTGACATGGCACATACCCACGTGGGGGATTGGCCAGGAGTCGGGCGTGAGAAGGGCTAATGCACCCGCTTAAAGGAGTACTGACGCGAAATTTCAAAGCTGAGATCCGCTCTAGCAATCAAGTACAACGACAACACAAATAGGTGTCTGTGAATAAATGCATCTTTCTTTCTTTGTAGTTGTGTGTGTGTGTGTGTGATCTCTCTTTCGCGAACATTACCGAACCGCGCAAATTCAACTCGTGCATTCGCACTTTCACATTCTTCCCCTCGGGGAAATGCGGGGAATTTTTTTCGTTGGTTCAGAGACCTCGAAATGAAAAGCAACGTCACGGAAGCGGATCGACCGCAAAAGCTGTCGGAAGCGCAACTTCCTGCTCTGTATATTAGCCTGATCAATCAAAACTGTTTTCAGCCCCGACACAAACTCCCAGGATGGCTATGAATTAAGCCCCCCTCCATAAAAAAAAAGGCCCTAGGGTGTAAGAATCAAACCTGTGACCGCTGCCTGGCTCACCAACTAAACAAACAGGTGGCAAACCGACAACGTCACCTGAAGGCCACATTGAACATGGAATAGTGCCCTGGTGCCCACAGTTTGTACTGCTCCGTATTATCAGTAAAATTCATGTACAGGAACACAAGTAACCCTGCGAAGCAGTTCGCATTTCTCATAACCTCGATTCAGTTTTGTACACACGCCGCCATCGTTTTACGGAACATAAAATTTTTGACATTTTCCACGGTCTTGCGTAGCTACAAAAATACCAATCAGAACCTTCAATCTGCGACTACAAGAAACGTTATTTACCGACCTAAATGGCTCACCATCAAAAGACCGGCAAAAATGCATCTTTTTCCCATTGATGGGCACAGGGAATTCACTATTGTCACTGCAACGGTAGCCCATGTCACACCGAAAGAGTGCAATGTCTGCCAATATTTAAATTCTGCCAATTTTACAACTGCACGCTCACAATTAAGAGTTCTAATACGGACTGAGTCCTCTTATGATGCTCTGTTTTGAACTTGCAAAGCCAATGACAAGTGCAGCCGTCATGACCAAGCCCCGACACGTCTAGAGTTTGGGCCTCGCACGGAAAAAAAAAAAAAAAAGTAGCCGACCTGAACAGGAACTTGGAATGTCTCATTTGTTGGCCTAGTCGAAAGCTTCACAGGTGTCCCCCTGGTCACGTTGCAAGTTCATGACAAAGCTGCAGTCCCTGACAAAGTCAAATTAACAATTTTGACGTTTCGTCGAATCCTTGATCACAATCAGCTGACTCATCCGAGCTGGTCAGTGACCGAAGCTCTGAATTTCGCCGCCCGCCACCAATCGTTTCACAGTAAGCATCCTGACGGGCTAGTTGGTCTGACATAATGGAAATAAACTTTGCGCTACAAGGACAGGACGACAGAAGAGGACACACCACACAGCGCTGTGTGGTGTGTCCTTCTCCGTCTTTGTAGCGCAAAGTTTATTACGTTTCCACAGCTTGTTCAAAAAAACCTTAAAAAGTACTACCTTTCAAAAAGCATAGTACAGGGCTATGCAAAACTGGGTGCGCCAGAGAAATGCAGGAAGCCGCTGGGGTAGGGTTGCCACTTGCCCGGCTTTGGACCGGCCCGACCGGTTTTTTTTAACAGTGGACCGGTTGCCGGTCCATACTTAAAACCGCCTGTCATTGGCCAGTGCCGTGATTCATGTCCATTTTGGCGTTTTATAAGCGTCAACTCAACAAGCAAGAGGTTAAATACGTCGACAAGCGGCGCTAAGACACGCGAGCTGATAAAATGCGTGGGTGAGCGCTGCCCGAGATGGAGGGGGACCGAAGGGAGAAACAAAACAACGAAATGCTGCCGCTGTGGTCAGCAATTGCGGTTACTTTTCAGTGAAGCACATACAGAGCAACAACCAAGCTCTCAATCACTTTCAGTACAAACGATATGTTGATTTCTCTCTAAGAAAACGCTGCAATAAATGGCACTGCAAGTCAAAAACATGGCGTCTTTTTTTTTTTTCCCCAGCAAATTAAATATTCTGTTTACCCCCCCCCCCCCCCCTAAGGCCAAGATTTTTTTTTCGGGAAAGGTGGTAACCCTAGGCTGGGGGGAGTTTGCAATGCTACGGTAAGGAAAACTTTTCACTCGCCGAGAGCAAAGCACGAAGCAGGGGGCGTTGAAAGCGACAGATTTCGGCAGATGATGCAAGGTCAAGAAAAACGAAAGCTTCCATTCGGCAAAAAGAACGCAGGAAGGCACGTAGTCTCGCCCCGCCGGGAAGCCAGGGGTTCGTGTTTGAGCAACCGTCAATAAAGAACGATGTAAGGCGGTTTCGCTTGCACAAGGCGCGGCGCGCGAGTCAAGTGCGCTTACTAACCAGGCGATTTACGCGCCGATTCGGGGCCGACGCGGCAGCCGACGCCGCAACAAGGCCGCCCGCCGCCGCCTCAAGTGCCAGGAATCATGCAAACGGCGCGGTAAACACGCTCGCCGACGAAGCGGCTCGCCTGACGTCTTCCTCGGGCGCCAGCTAAGATGGATGGCAGCCCCCCCGACGAGGTCGACCGACTCTGAAGGCGAACCGCGTCCGCATTCTTCGAACACGCACCGCGCTACGACGATTGAGAAACGCGCGCCCCGGGATAATACGGGTGACAGGCCGGGCAGGTTTAGGAACTGTCAGCTGTGATAACCATCGGCCGATAAGGGCGCAGCAAAGCCGCGTATGCATGCGTACGCGGAAAAGAACACGCGAAAACTTTCTGGCTCGGCTGTTACTCTTCCTCGAGTATTCTTTTTTTCCTTGCTTTGCTCACAAACTTCGCTGCGGCTGTTCGCAAGTGACGGAAGCTGTTGCGTCGGTTCGCGGTGGTTCGGCGTTAGTTCTCACCCCGAACCACCGAAACTCGAGAGGCGTGTTACGGCGGCTAACCCTTTAACCCTCGCTTCGAAAAATCGGCGCTTTTTCGCGTCTACAGACTCGCGGATGTTCACAAGTTGCAGCTCTCGCGGTAGAACGAAAAAAAAAAAAAAGGGAAAACGAAACGACGGCGCGTGAGAGAAAGAACATGGTGCCGGTTTGGGAGCAATCAGCCTCATCCGGCGATCCCACGCAGCGAGCTGACGGCTGTGGAACGTCACTCGGCTGCGCTCTTATGACCCGTTTGCGGCGCAGGCCCGATCGGCCGGGGGTGAGAAACGTGCGCTTGGGAGCAAACCACCTCAAATTGAGCACACGGCTGAGCTGCTTCCGGGGCACTGCCCCGCGAGCACCGCTCTCGCAAAAACAGAGACAAAAAAAGGGCCTGCCGATTAAGCGGCGGTCAGCGTCCGAGGTTACCGAAGCGGCTGACAGATCGTGAGCTTCTTCGGGTGACGTGAGGTTTTTGCGGAGGCCGAAACATCGCTCGCCCATAGCGCACAAACCCTGCTACCGACAACGCCGTCACCCTAGTCGCCCGGCGCGGTGACAACCACGGAACGTCGGGGTGCTGTCTACGAAGCAGGTTCAGAGCAACGCAACGCACGGGCCTCGCCGCGTGAACGGGTCGTTTAAATGTGGCAGTACCAGTGGGTACTTTTCGCCGTACACCGGTCATAGTCGAGCACTTCTGGCCATCCGATGCAGGACAACATCTAGGCAATCTAGGCCTAAGCCCCGCTGCGAGCCGTCATTGCCACTCGAGGGTCCGCGGCTGTTCCAAGACACTCGCAGCCCGGCAGTGCCGGCGGAGAAGCGAAGCGGCGACGCCTTACCTTGACTTAGCAGCGTCGGGCGGACAGGTGCTCAACAGCAGGTGCAAAACCCAGTCGCCACCCCACACACATACAAGCGATCGCGAAACACTGGCAGCACTGCAAAGAAGCCCGCAACACCGGCGACAGCAGACCGCCGAACACGTGATTGGTCCATGCCGGACCACGTGACCAAAAGTGAGCCGCATGATTGGCTCGTCTGCGCTCGGAGCCGAGCCCCCATTCGTCAACACCTGCCACGTTGCGACGCACAGTCGAGAGCGCGTACGATCAGCATTTTCAGTTTCGGTATTGCGAATGGTTTTCAAGGCCCCTAAATACGCTGACGTAAAGCGTGATTTCGAGCTGTCTTTACTAAAAATTATTTTTGTTTAACGCTGCGTAATGGCGCCACCGTGGAAGCAGCTTTTCAAACACTGGAGCAGAAGGTACGAATGCAACATTTCAGTTTTGTGTTGCGTTGATGCGATAATTTCTAGCACTGGAGGAATACGTATGAGTTATCATCGAGAGGGGGAAAATGCACATTTCACTTTCCCCCTCTGGGTGACTGATGGTTCTTCGTGAAAAGACTTGTGGTCACCGACCAAAGGTTTATTAAAAGGCAAGAAAGACGTTTCGGCTTCCGTACAGAATTCGCCTTGTTCACTGAGTCTTTATTGTCTTTTAACGGCTTTCTTGCCTTTCAATAAACTTTTTGTCGGTGACGAGAAGTCTTTTAACTATGGACCTCCCACCCGACCAGACGAGATTTCGTCAAACCTTGGATTTCATTGATGGTTCTATGGTTCCATACTGGTTTTCTGCAAATTTACAGCAAGCTGTAAGGTCGTGTAATGCCTTAACAGCTGTTTTGTTGATCTGGAATTCAAACGGTAATTTTCCTACAGCGATACGTACCTTGTACAGTATGTCCAGCTCCTTCCAGCTGAGGAAACACCGCAAGAAACCCCTTCGAATTTAGTTAGTTACTTTTTAAACCTGATCAACAACGATTGTCAGTTATGCTAAATAAAACTGGGACTGCTTTGCCGAGTAGCGTGCTCACCAGGTACGCTAAGCAATCGCACACCCAACTACACTGCTTGAGAGTCTGCTTGGAGATGACGTCCACTTTTCTTTCCTCCATGCGACCACTAGCAGACGACATTACAACATTAGCACCTAGTGAGTGATTTGTAATTATGAATGACTAGATCGTTTAAACAATAGTTATTTTCACTTAAAAACACATAGTTTTTACTGAAGTTATTTCGGATTTAGGATAATTTATAATTACAATCGTAATTCAAACACAAACGACGAGATCCTCCCCGTCGTCTGCAACACTCACGTTCGCGCTCGCTCACAGGCCGCTGACTTCACCCAGCAAAAAAAAATTCATTGCAAAATTATTTTGTGTCATCTAAGGCTCAATATATTGTGAACTCGCTTGCAAAAATAATTCTGAATATTTTTGTTTCAATAGTTGCTGTCGACAGTCGCGCCACCGCCACCGGCGCAATTATCTGTCATTTTGTGTTGACGTGATGGTCGCGTAAGTTATCAGTTGTGTATGTAGTTTGTATGTTTGCCTTGAGGCCATTATTCCTCAATTAACTGTGAACGTTGATCCAGATTGACTTGTTTAACTATCTTATGTTGATCCCAGAACAGGGCGAGCGAAGTGTTAGCAGCGAAACATGTCTGGCGTGAAAGCGATCGTGTTGGACATCGAGGGCACAGTGATATCAATAAGCTTCGTCAAGGTGAGCAGGCAACGAATATATTCGCAATAAATAATGGGTACAGTGTTAGTTAGGGAATACTGTAGGGCCATATTGTTGCAGTGGCCAATCCCCGTCTTTTGTAAAGGCCAAACGATAAGTTCACCGGCTGACTGCTGACCGGTTCCCCGCCCATATCGCCGCCTCGACTGGCGTTTTCAGTGTTTCATAAAAAAACTTACCCCGTAGCAAAGCAATATATATATTGTGCTGGCGTCCGTCGCCCGCCTGTTGCGTGTTCCTTCTGCCGGCGGCACTTGAGGGCGTCAGGCGATGGGCCCGCTAAACTTGAATAGCCGCCGCTTTTGCGTCTCTCGTAAGTTCGTTCATGCTGTGTTTTCAAGCGTGGCAGAATTTGATCCGTGAGCTGTTTCCAGCAAGCATCTGCCCCTATATACGTGCGTATGTCACGAAATCTTTAATTAGATCACAAGCTCTGTTAAGCATTCACATACAGTCATAGACAAATGAGTGTGTTCGCACTGCCCCCGCCGCCCCATCTGATATGTTTAATCGCCGCTGTGCTGGCGTGTCATGCTCGGCGTGACGGTCTTCAAACGGCAGCGCTGGGCTATAGAGGGGCACTGGTTGCATTGCTGACCGCAGGCATCAGCGGCGACCGAATCCGCTGCTCATGAGCTGAACGAAGCTGCGTGCGCCCGGAAACGGGCCTTGTTGCGCGCTGTAAAGGGCGGCATAATATATAGTAGGCCGCTGCGGTTTGGCATAGCATGTCATTGCGATATAATTAATTGTAAGCCGGCAACAAATTGCACGTACAATATAGAAAGCACATTCACACAGACATTTTCAGTGTTTCGGGAAAAAAAGTCTCGCTTCTTTAGTTTTGGGTTTGTCCCAAGTTATTGCTGCCGGTCAGTCCAGGTCTGTTCTGAAGAAAGGGAAATAAATAAACAATGTCCATGCTGTGGAAATTCTGTATTAGAGAACACCGTAAAGAATAGGTATAATCATTGCCTGCTTCTACAACGGGCCTCATAGGGCGCATATTTTGTTGTCGCATCAACCCTTTCGCTCCCATTGACGAGGATAGCCGTCATAAGATTTTGTACCAAATTAACCGATTAAGGGTATCGTCGTCAACGGTCATGACGACTATACTCGTCATCGGTCATTTTGGGGCCCTGACGGCGCTTTTTTGCAAGACATTGAGGTCATGCGGTGAAGCCATCTTTCAATTCAATACGGAGTTTAATTTAAATCTGCAACACTTTCTTAACTAATATAAGGTGCTCGTTAAAAATAACAACGTCGGTTTTAATGCAACAACAAAATATGCGCCCTATGAGGCCCGCTGTAGTAGCAGGCAACGATTGTACCTATTCTTTACGGTGTTCTCTAATACAGAATTTCCACCGCATGGACATTTTTTATTTCCCTTTCTTCAGAACAGACCTGGACTGACCGGCAGCAATAACTTGGGACAAACCCAAAACTAAAGAAGCGAGATTTTTTTTCCAAACAACGAAAATGTCTGTGAATGTGCTTTCTATATTGTACGTGGCAATTTTGTTGCCGGCTTACAATTAATTATATCGCAATGACATGCTATGCCAAACCGCAGCGGCCTACAATTTTATGCCGCCCTTTACAGCGCGCAACAAGGCACGTTTCCGGGCGCGCACCAGCTTCGTCCAGTCATGAGCAGCGGCATTCGGTTGCTGCTGATGCCTGCGAACAGCAATGCAACCAGCGCACCCTCTATATCCCAGCGCTGCCTTTTGAAGACCGTCTCGTCGAGCATGACACGCCAGCAGAGCGACAATTAAACATATCAGATAGGGCGCCGGGGGGCAGTGCAAACACACTCTTTGACCGGCACAGCGATGCATTTTGGCCACCGTTCCCGTGCTCTGTTTACTTCTGCGCGGACCTGTACATTTGGACGTGCCCAAAACACGGTTGATTCAATAGGAACCATTTGGAATGCATATGGTTCCATTTGGCCCATTTGTGTTTTCAGCAGGTCCAGTTGGCCTCCAATTGTTTTTTTTTTTTTTTCGACTAAAGGAACTAAAGAAGTTTACGCCACAAATAGTTTCTGCAGTGCACATTCGATGACAGCCCGGTTCTAATGGAATACTCGCTATAGGAGGCCATGTGACTTAAAGGAGCCACGAAGAGAAAATACAACTTCATTTAATTTGAAAGAAATAGGATTCAGTATCTCACTCAGCTCCATTACAGCCCCAAAAGAGTTTTTTTAACGAAAAAAAAAGCAAGTATTTAAATACATTCAAATTTTGCGCCACAGTGACGTGTTATGAGCAAGATTGACGTCATACGGGCCGACAATAAAACAATTTTTAGTGCGTTAACTGCACGTTAGCATTCAAGTGATGCGGTCAAATGGAACTAGAGGCCCCATTACAGACGTCCAGTCATGTGTCGTCGCGACAGGTCAGTTGGGAGGCCGCCAATCGCACAAACAAGGTTCCGTGACGTCATAGAAAAGTTGCGGGAAATTGGATAGGGGGGTCGCGACTGCTTCACACGTTTTCCTTTAATATCTCCGTTATTTGTTCGAAGATTGCGCTGATATTGATATCATTGTTATCGGGACTAACCTGTCTTTCGAATCAACCCAACTTGTATTTTGTCTTCATGGCTCCTTTAAGAGGGAACAATAAAAAATTCAGACACTCCACCCAAATATAGGATGAGCAAATGCAGATCATGGTCTGGGTTGGACCATAATTTGCTTTTTTACGCCTGGTGTGGGAGAAGTGCTCAAGGCGGCTTGAAGGGACCACGTGCAATAGATTAAGTGCAGACTTTCAGTTTGCTTCGTTGTACTGGCGTCATTTTTGTGGATATGACGTCACTCAAATGTTTGTGTATCCCGGAATAAAAACACTTCGTGTTTAAAAAAAAACAGTAAAATAAAAATAAAGGCGCTGCGACTAGTGCAGGTTAGTCAGGTCCACCTGCGACTAGTGCAGGTCCAGGGTAGAGGTTACAGGTCACTTTTACAGGGTAATCGTGTGTGTTTTCTCTGCTGTTGTCCCGTTTCAAGCGCTACTTAACGATTTATCAACACCAGCTAGCCCAACTGTTGATTTTACAGAATCCAGTGGGTCTGAAACACTGGAATATGTTTGTGCACGAGTTTTCCTGACAGCGAGGACTTGTGGGGGGGGCATGGCGGAGTGCCATTTTCTAAATCGCCGTGACAGCCACTGGAAGGACCGGTGCTGGACAAGGGTCCCTTGAGGGTTGAGCCTTGAAGTGTGCCAAAAGCTCGAAATTGCTAGGTTTCGAGCTTATGAAAGAGAGGGTGCCATATTTTTGTTTCCCCCATTGAAGTGTTGCACTTCTCCCAACAATGTCCTTTCGAGTGCTGCAGCACGAGCGATGATCGCAGCTTGAGTGAGTTGGTGTGGCATGACGGTGGTGTGGCGAGATAATGGTGGCGAATATAAATGACAGAGGAAGGCACCTTAAGCATTTAAAATTTCGCAGTTTGACTGCCTGTCCGTGTAATTTTTTTGCACGTGTTCGTTGTCTGACAGCATGTTTCAACAAAGGCCAAGCTAAAAAACGCACCTGCTAGTCTAGTTCACAATTGTTACTGGCACCCACACGTTAATCAAATGCACTCTGCAGACACATCGTGGCATTAACCCACCTGAATGTGCGAAAGGAGGGTTTAAACTTTCCTGTCGAAGGAAACTTGACAGAAAGGCCAGCTGTTGGTACAGTGAATCAACGTCACTAATTGAGGCGAGAAAGTGAAAGCGCAAATGGAGTACAAGACGGGCTCCGTGTTTATGATTCCGGGTTGCATTTCACGGATGCGCTTGGAGTGGAATGGCGAATACGGTTGTGGTAAGTTAGAGGAAATGTCGTTTCCTCACCTGGGGGCAGCCACTCAAAATTAAACCCGACTGTACCACGCGTAATTCTTTGCCCTTCCAGCTTGTTCCCGTCAACATCCGTTAATTCTGAACTTTTCTAAACCTCCTCACATCTTTGGAAAGGTGGCCCCACCCATTCCATCTCGTCCACAAGGTGCTGTGGGAGAAATTCGTTGTAAGCAGTGCGTCATCTCTCTCTCTCTCTCTCTCTCTCTCTCTCTCTCTCCTCTCTCTTCTCTCTCTCTCTCTCTCTCTTCTTCTCTCTCTCTATCTCTATCTCTCTCTCTCTCTCTCATTCATTTATTGATTGACGCAGGATGTGCTGTTCCCCTATGCCCGGAAAAATGTAGCCGACTACTTGGAGAAGCACTGGGGAGAACCTGCCCTGGCCGCTGTGGTCGCCAGCCTCCATTCTCAGGTACTTTCGTGTTGTTGGGTTTTTTTTCTCCTTTTTACCCTATTTCTACCCATTTTCGTCAAAGTTGGCCAGAAGGGTCAGAGGAAATGAATGACAGCATGCGGAACTTGGCACCATTGTCTTGCACCATGTTCTGTTTACTCTGTTTCCTCTGTGAGGCCAGGCAGAGCGGTCTTGTCATATGTGATAGTATTGGAGCAAGGGGCTGACCAATTACCTTCCCTACTCACCACAACGATTTTACAGTTGACATTTCGGTGATGATTTTTTGTGCTGCTTGGCAATCGGAATGTTTTTGCAGTCCCCGTCAGGCAAAAAAAAAAAATGAGTCGCGAACTGTAGATTCTTGATGCTTGACCTGGATTACAATGCAGGTTTCTGTCAACAGCTACACTGTAAGGTAAACACCGGTTGACCAACTGCTGTGTCATTTGATTGGATGGCTGTCAAATGTGCGTAGCTTGCGTTACTGCGTGTTCCCTGTCTTGTTTGAAACTGAACTCTCGCGTCATCTTTCTCTTCGTGGGGATGTTGACGGGTCCGAGCTCAGTAAAAGCTGTTTCAGTGGCCTTAAAGGAGCCATGAAGAGAAAATACAACTTCGTTTAATTTGAAAGAACTAGGATTCAGTATCTCACTCAGCTCCATTACACAGCCACAAAAGATGTTTTTAACGAAAAAAAAAGCAGTATTTAAAAACTTTCACATTTTTTAATGACGGGACTAAGCAGTCTTTCTAATAAACCCAACTTGTATTTTGTCTTCATGGCTCCTTTAAGGGTTCGATCATACTTTACATTCCTTGGGTGCTTGCAAGCTGAGACAAGGGACTAGATTGGCCTGGCGTGCAGCTTGTCCCGTCGTCACATTGCAGTGACATATGGAATTTTTAGTTTAGTGGGACCAGTTTTTGTCTCCATTGACTGATTGTGGGGTTTAACGCGTCGACGCAACGCAGGCAATGAGGCTCGCTGTAGTGGAGGGCTCCGGATTAATTTGGACCACCTGGGAATCTTTTAACGTGCCCCGAAATCTCGTACACACGGGCGTTTTAGCTTTTCGCAGTTTTTTTTTTCCAGCTATTATACTGCAAAATTTCAAAAAATTTCCATCTAAAACGGTATGTTTTGCGAATATTTGGATATTTGTGTTTGGTAGTTTATTCTGCGGTGCAGTTGCACGGTTCAAAGTATTTAACATTTTTCAATATTCGTGAATTGCGGATAATGTGAACAAATGTTGGCTTTGCCATAAAGCGTCCACGCGCTGTCAGCTTCACTGCGGAGCACGGGCAGACTTTTTGCAAAGGGCTGCAGTTGTGCAGAAAAGGCTGACGCACAAAATTTACTCACAAACAGTTTATGGGTACAATAAAATTGATAACAGGGACTATCTTCTCTCTGTGAGCAGAATATGCAACGCCCTATTGATCCATTCTTCCAAGTTTGGAAGTTGAACTGACAGATGATGCACTGCAATGTATAGCACGTGAATCAAAGCGGATAAAATTGCCCCCCAAAATTAGGGGCCTGCTTTTTGTTCATCAAATAAAATCTGCTCAACTGTTGCACATTTGTCAGGGAAAGAGCCGTATGTGACTCATTGGACATTGACCTTGAATGGCCTTGGCATCATCACGAATGGTACGGAAATTGAAGGATGCACAGAAGTGAACCAAACTATGCCAGCCTCGTATAATCGGTATAACTTAAATAATTGTTGATAGTAGTAATTAGTAATGTGTATTAAGATGAATTAATTGGATTAAGGTAGATTAAGAGAAGTTAATGATTGATTGTAATGTTTACTAAAGTGGATTGAGATGAACTAAGGGGGATCGAGGCAGATAAAGGTTGGTAGAATAGCATGGCTGGTGCGTAACCAGGTGGATATGGGTATATAAAATAGACCTGTCACAATTGTTCACTAGGCTTCCGCCTTTAAAGGGACCCTGCAACACTTACCATCGACTACTCGGAATGTGTTGTAAGGTAAAGTCGATTGTCCCAGCATTCTCCTCCCGCAAGAATTATGAAAATCCTGTCATTATCGCCGAAACTACGCGCGATGAGAAATCGCGCATAATTGTTCCCTCTCAACTCGACCGCAGACAACGCGACGAAAGCTGCGTGCTCTCTCCCAGAGAGGGGGGCGGCTCACGGCGTCTTCTCCGGCGGCCTTTGATATATGACAGGCTGGGGAGTTTTCCCCTTTTCTCCGAAACAAGGAGGGGTCTATTTCCGGTTAGGTGCCACAAAAAAGCAGGCATGGCTGCCTGCTCGCAAGCAAGCGCTCGGGCTGGTAGGGCGTCTTTGAAGCAATAAACGTTTGTTGTCGAGTGGTCTGGTTGAAAGGGAAGTATTGAGCTCATCACTCAAACTCCACGTGCACTCGTAACACAAAAGAAACGGCAAAACTGCGTACAGGCTCAGGCATGGAAGAGGTTGGTGCACAGCGCCGACAACGGCGGATCGTCACAGGAAACGCGAGAAATAAGCCGCGAAGCTCACCAGCGACAGCCAGTAGACAGCCATGGCCTCAATGACGTGCTTAGGCCATGCCAGGGGTGCATAATGAGGAAATTGAAGGGACCGCGGTTGGTTTTTCGCGCCTTTCACAGCGATTTGCACGCTCACCGCTTCACGTGCACGTGTAATATTTGGCTCAGGTATTCCTGGCAGTGTAATCTAAACGTCGTGCAGGTTTATTTACAGTGCTCAAAGAGTGTTGCAGGGTCCCTTTAAAGCACGTAAGCCGACTTAAGTGGCCTGAGGAATTTTTTTTTTTTTTCACCAGTGCCTGTTGTACATACGCTCACTGTATTTTTGCACGTAGAACCTGCACCTAAATGCGAAAATTTCAGCGTCAAAAGTAGGGGTGCGGATAATATGCAGGGTCTTTTCTTTAGTGCAGCTTCACGGCAGTGCGCGTTGTGCCATGAAGCTCCTAGCAGTAACACTCGCCAAGCCCTCCATGGCAGCGATTGCGCGAAACATACAAGGACAAGGAAGAAAAAACAAGGACAAGCGCTCTCTAAGACCTGAATTTTATGCCTTTTCTGTCTACAAGTAGTATGTGATGTGCTGCTTGAGCAGTAGCTTTCCTTCCTGTATCAAATGCGCGGGCAATACGGGAGGATTTTTTTTTTTGTCTTTTCCGGCATGCTGAATGGGGGGGTGCGGATTATACGCAGGGTGGGGTTATACGCGCGAAAATACGGCATTTGCAGTTCATTGCGGAAGGAAATGAGGTTGCTAAGGGTGTTACAGTTTCGGAGGTTTTTTAAGGGCGAAAGGCCGGGGCTTGTCCGTCCAGTGTCCGGTGCTCACGGCAGAGCACTGTGTAAATCGAAACATCTGTGGACAGAAGGCTCACAAAAGGTGAAAGAGAAAGAGAGAGAGAGAGAGATTCTGCGCATGCGCAAGGAGCATTGGATTGAATTGGATTTGGATTGGGTTGAAATGGGGTGGATTGGATTGGATTAAATTGGATTGGATTAGAAATTGTTTCAAGCAGTAAGCACTCTCACGGGTGATTTACGGTAAGAACGATCCCCAGTGCTTCGCCCACTCGTCATGGTTCACTTCGTGGAGATGCGTGAATTTTCTTTCATAACCGGTGGACGTATGTGTTGGAAGAGCTGTCCTGATCCGTAGAAGGAGCCCATTGTTCGTGTAACTCTGTGTTCTTTATAGAACCGAGAAGCGTGAACACTGCAGGGGAAGGGAGGGGTGCACTTTCCGAGGCGTGCTTTCTTCACAGCCGGTGTGTGTGTGTGTGTAGTCGAAGCACTCTGCCGGTGCCTCACCTATCGACTGGGGTGCAGGCCAAGCAGGATGCATCGTGGGACGGCCTGGGGCCCCCTCCCGTGGACAACCCCCAGGGGACGCCCCCCGAGCTCCTGCGAGCCCAGCTGGTGGCCAACGTGCTGTGGCAGATGGACCGGGACCGCAAGGCTGCGCCCCTCAAGACCCTCCAGGGGCACATCTGGCAGGAGGGGTACCACACCGGGGAGCTGCAGGCACCGTGAGTGGCCATCCACGAGGGGAGGCGCTGCTCTTGAGAGCAACAGCTTCCTTTTAATTTTGGAGTAGACTCTGTGAAACTTGCCAGTCTTGCTGCCTTTTTCTCCACCTAATTCAAATGTGCCATTGTTTTTGCGGTCGGTCAGTCAGTTCCTGAAGTAATTGGAGATAATTAACCATTTTTGAAGGAACAGTAGGCGGAACAGTGTTGGTTATAAAACTGTAGTGTTTATATTTCTCAATACCATAAACCCTGGTGAATGCAACGATAAAGTGGTTTTTCGATGCACAGCTTGGAACTAATGTCACAGATCATGAAAAATTGGTGGCACCAGTCGCAAGGAACCATTCTGAGTGCCCATTTCAAACACAGAAGTTTCATCTGTAACATTAGTTCCAAGTGGTGCATCAAAAATCCGATCCTCTTGTTGCACTCAGCAGGGTTCGTTCATAGTATTGAGAAATATAAAGGTTACAGTTTTATGACCAACACTGTTTGGTCTCCTGTTCCTCCAACCTCCAAAAATGGCTAATTATCTCCGATTACTTCAGGAACTAATTGACTGACTCAAGAAATAATGGCATATTTTAAAATTGGTGGGGAAAAAGGCAGCAAGACTGACAAGCTTCAGAGAGTTTACTCTTAAATTAAAGCAAACTTTAAGGGCTATGTCCCCCTTTAAACGGGGGCAGTTGAAGAGGGCTAGCTTTGCAGCATATCGCGCCGAGCACCACAATCTGTTTTTTTATCTCTACAAACCATACGAGTGTTGTTGCATCGTTGCGCTCGAGCAAACCAAGTCAAAGCGCTGTCTTGAACCAGCTCGTTGGGGTGATAGTGATCGCCCAGGCTTTAACTGTCATGACAGTGGTCGGCCATATTCCCAGGCACGGGGCCATTTTGGGCAACGAAACAGATGATGAGGATGCCGCTGTGGTCCCTCTCAACAGCGATATAGGTGGTGTAGTTAGCTGCTCAGTAACAGACCACATTGAGATCGTTTTGCTCTGTTGTGCTTGATTTTTCAGAATAGAGATAATGGAGAATCAACCTGTAATCTCGAGAGGATGGAGTGTCAAACCGCAGTTAATCACTCTTCATGAGGAAGGACTGCAAGTTGGGCGTTGTGGTAAAGGTTCCTGTTGGGAAAAGCGCGAACTATACTTGGACAAGGAAGAAGACAGGACGGCCCGAAAAGTGTAATCGTGAACACATATATACGTACAATCAAAGCCACCCTCATCACATGGTGTACATTGCAATCTACCACAAGGACCGCACCCTCCGTCCGGAATGGCCAGCACAAACTCAGCTTTGACAAACACAAAAAAACGGGCCACACGAGAGATTACAGGAGCGGTTTGTATTAAGAAAGAACGTGATATGCATGCGTAACTCAACCGTCTGTCATGTTATCAGATGCTGAATTGGCTTTGTGGAAAAAAGGCTGACAAAGCGTGCGCTGTCGTTTCCTTCTGTGCTTGTACATGTGTGGTGTGGTTATATTTTGCTTCCCCGCGATCTTGCTGTGTAGTGAATTGCATGTACTCTATGTGATGATGGTGGTTTTGATTGTATGTATATATGTGTATATGAACCTGAAGATGATAGGTGGTGTATCGTTAAGGGACAAGAAGAGAGCGGAGTGGCTCGGGGACAAACACATGTTGAGGACATATTCGTAGAAATCAAGAAGAAATGGATGCGGGCAGGGCATGTAATAACAAGGCGAGATAACCGTTGGTCATTAAGGGTAACAGAGCGGATCCCTAATGGAGGGAAGCGTGGCAGGGGGCGGCAGAAAGTTAGGTGGACAGATGAGATCAAGAAGTTTGCGGGGATAAAGTGGTCGCAGTTAGCACAGGACCGGGATAATTGGAAATCTATGGGAGAGGTCTTTGCCCTGCAGTGGGCATAGACAGGCTGATGGTGATGGTGATGATATGTGTATGTGTGTGTGTTAACGATTTAACTTTTCAGTTGCTAGTAGCACTCCGCCCTGTCTTCTTCCTTGTCCAACTATTGTTCACGCTTTTCCCAACGCACTCTTCATGAAATGTATCTCGGTTGAATCCTTGGGACAAAAAAAAAAAAAAAAACTAGAATCCCGCTAGAATCGCTCGAACCTGTCTGGCGCCTCAGTGGTGGGTGTGTGTGTGTTTGAATGTGCGCTGCAGGCTGTACGCAGACGTGGTGCCTGCCCTGCGCGCGTGGAGGCAGTCGGGGCTGTCGCTGCACATCTACTCGTCGGGAAGTGTGCAGGCCCAGAAGCTGCTCTTCCAGCACACCACACAGGGGGACCTCACGGGGGTACGTACGGCCGTGCTACGCTCTGCTGCTGCTGTTACCGCATTTTCGCGCGTATAACCCGCACCATAAATGCGAAAATTTCAGCTGCAAAGTGCGGGTGCGGATAATACGCAGGGTTTTGCCTTTAGTGCAGCTTCACGGCAATGCCTGTTGTGCTGTGAAGCTGCTACGCAGTAAGACTGGCTAAGCCATCCATGGCAGCTATTGCACAAAACATTCAAGAATAAGGAAGAAAAAAAAAACCAAGATGTGAACTTTATTAGTCAATTGTGACTTTTGCCTTGCAGTCAGTGTATTCTACTTGCTAAATATACACCTTTTACATAGTATGTGATGCGTTGCTTGAGCAGTCTTTCCTGTACCAAGTGTGCGGGCAATACGCTACGATTTTTTTTCTTTTCCAGCGGGCTCTGAAAGTGTGGGTGCGGATTATATGCAGGGGCGGATTATGCACAAGAAAATACGGTATATAAGCCCCTCTTCCTGGGAGCACGTTTGGTTAGCTGTGCTTAACTCTTTCGTTACCGCACCTATCGTTCAATTTGGACAATACCTCGGCAGCCTCTATTGATAGTGTTCCAGGCATTGCTGGAACAAGTAAAGCTATTTGGAGTTAGCTGAGAAAATGATGAACCAGCAAATGATTTTCAATCGTCAGGTTTGCACTCTGACAGTAATAATCCCAGAAATCGGCTGAAAATGCCAAGCAGTGCCTGTTTTCAAAGCTACTTCATAATTTTAGGCAGTTTTATTGCCTTTGCGCACGTTGTTCTAAATTGTGTGGTAGTTCTACTTACCCCAGAACCATTCGCAAACAGTTAACAACAGTTTCGGTTTTGTTTCTGCATCGCGAAATTCATATTTAGCGCTACTACGCAGTTACCCAACTCCAAGGCTGCCTGCCATGGCGCCTTGGAGCGTCCACAACTGATCCTTGAACAAGGCATGCTGCTCCTGATTTCACAGAACCCTAACCCGATTTCTGCCATAAGAACTTCCGATGCAAGTCAAAATATCAAACCCAGTCGCCAGATATCAGTTGCGACGAGTAGAACGCTTCAAACCGGCCTTACACACTGCCAGCTGTTCACCTGTCAGTTTCGTTTCCATACGAGGGTATCTCCAGGGGTCTAGTGTCGCTTCTTAGTTTAACTGTCTATGCGGACAGTCTCCCCAATGAGTTTTGTACTGTTTCATTTCAAAAATGTTAAGTGGCGCAGCAATGCAAGAGGCTCGTAGTGCCGATCTTGTTAATCGCGCAACAGCTACTCGGCCAAGGTTTGCAGGCCACGATTCTGGCACATTGCACCTCCTTCCTGCAAGCAAGGCTACAATTGTGCGTAAGAAAATGATAATAAAGCTCAACTTTATGTTTTGAGAGGTAACTGACTTTGAACGTCAACAAGCATCAACCACGGAGTTCCGTTCTAAACTTCATGCATGTTTTTCCGCATCGCGTGCTTGTCCCAAATACTGTGCTGGCTGCAAGTGCAATGTCAGTCATTGACAAGGTGTTTTTATGTCACGCGGGGACAAATTGGTGCCTCTGATAATGTCAAATCGCCAGATTTCTTCCAGGGAACCACCCAAAATTGCACGTGACATTGTGAAATGGAGGTTGGGCTTCACCGCATGACACGGGCACCACGTGTGCTAACATTTTTTTTTATATCTGAAAAACTGTTCCACGCAAGGCAACATTTTTTCTAGGACGTGTGTTTGAAATGTTTCCCTACAAAATGTAATTTGAAATTTTTTTCTGCTATAGGTGGTTTGTTATACACAACTCCTTTTTTATCATTTTGGCAACTTGACGAAAATTTTGATTTCGACATTTTTTTTGCAACTATGATATATGAAAACATTAAAAAAACTGGTGTTATTGGAAAGGGGGCTAAATAATCTGCATTTTTTTTTCCTGTCGTGAGTTCCTAACCAATTTTTTAACAGAAAAAAAAATTTTTCTTGGACCTCTGAAAATCACTCAATTTTCCTGCGGTAACGGAAGAGTTAAAGGGGTCCATGGGTCATCATAAAATTTTGTTTAATTTTTAAATGTAAGCTCTGTGAAACTTGTCAGTCTTAGCTGCTTTTTTCCCCACTGATTTCAAGTACCTATGCCATTGTATTTTGAGTCAGTCGATTAGTTCCCAAGATAATTGGAGATAATTAGTCAGTTTTGCAGGAACATTAGACAAAACAGTGTTAGACATAAAACTGTAACCTTCACATTTCCAACACTATGAACCTTGGTGAGGGCAATAAGAGAATCTGTTTTTTGATATGCGCCTTGGAAGTAATGTTTCAGCTCATGAAACTTCTGTGTTTGAAATGGGCACTCAATGGTTCCTTGCCACTGGTGCCACCAAAGTTTAATGAGCTGTAACATTAGTTCCAAGCAGTTCATCAAAAAACTGATTCTCTTATTGCACCCATTAGGGTTCATAGTATTGGAAAATGTAAAGATTACAGTTTCATGGCTAGCACTGTTTTGTCTATCGTTCCTGCAAAACTGACTAATTATCTCTAATTATCTTGGGAACTAATTTACTCACTCAAAAAATAATGGCATATTTGAAATCATTGGGGAAAAACGCAGCAAGACTGACAAGTTTCACAGAGTTTACCGAAAAACTAAAGGAATCTGCTTCAAGACCCAAGTCCCCCCTTAATGATGCTACAGAGAATCAAAGTGTCAATGCTGAGTGCAGTTAAGAAGCTAATGTGCAGTGACTAGCATGTCGAGGAATGAATGGCTCGTTTGAAAGGGTTTGCAAAATTTTTGTGTGGCCTAAAACAAGCACACAAGGAAGCTAGGTGCTGCTTCTGGCTTTATTAATGGTACGCTTTTTTACGGGGGCATCTTCATCTTCTGCGGCCAGTTCAGCCACTAATGCTTCAGTGTTAGTGTAATGGAGGCATGTATTTGTGACGAGCTGAGCTGCTAGAGTCGAACCCCGCAATAACAAAACCGCCGGGGAAAGCCAAAAAGTTCGCTTTTGCGGGAACTTCGTTGCCGCGAGAGTGAAACTAAACGACAGGAAGATTGGCCACAAGCGGAAAATGTATTTCCGAAAGTCGATTACATGTATTACTTTGCGGGCCTTACCTTGCAGCAACTTCACAGCCCAGTTCGCACACTACAATAAGCGCTTCACTGCTAGTCGTCGTGCGCGCCTAAGAACGACAGGATCGTGTCAGCCGCATCCAAAACATCCCGCAGGTTCGCCTTCTCTGCACGTTTTTCGCCCTGGCCCTCAGCACTGCGCATGTCCGAGCTCGCAAGCTAAGCCCAGCTTCTGTCGACGAACTTTTCCGGAGAGTTCACCTCGCTATAATGCTGTTCACAAAACTAAGTCAGCACCGCTTTGTGGATGTCCAGAAAGGCCGCAGCCGTCAGTGTTTTCTTTCGCGCACGTGCGCCATGGCAGCCTTGCTTTTCACGAGGGTAGAGCGAGCTTCCGGCGGTTCTAAACTCGTCGGTGCTATCCTCTTTTCCGCCACTTGGGCCACTGACTTGAGCCTTATTTGTAGCGATAAGAACTTCCCCTTTTCAACTAGAGGAGGCATCTTACTCAGTGCAGACTCGCCGATCGCCGCGTGCACAACAAACGCGCTTTTTGGAAACTGTTAGCCTCAAATGGGTAGGTAAAATGCCGACCGGATTTGCAGTGAATTTCGTTAACGCGGGATCACTTTCCGAAAACATTTCGTTGCCGCGAGATATGAAATACATGAGCGTCTATGGGTGCTCGCCGGGGTTCCGAAAATATTTCGTTGCGGCGGGAATTTCGTACTCGTGAGATTTCGTTATCGCGGAGTTTGACTGTATATGCAGGGCAGCGGGAGGCTAAAAAAAATTAGCCTTATTTTTTAATCCCTGCCAGCATGCCTTCGTGGCGTGGTAGTACAATCCCCCCTTGCTTCTGGGTTGATTTCCCAGAGCTAACTATGCATTTATTTTATTTTTAAGGAGCACTTGCCACACGAATGTTGCGAATGTCTCCGCACACAAGAGCAAGAATCTTATATCCGTGCTACACCAGCGTACGAATGTCATTTGAACCAAATGTCATTTGACTCAAATGCCAAGTTGTGCTGCTACACTAGGTTTTGAAATGCCATTTGGCTCAAATGACATTCGAGCCAAATGAGCACCGAGAGAGACATTTGGGATTTCAAATGCCATTTCTAGCACTCTGGCACGCAGCGTCTTCCATCGGCAATAAAAAATATAATACTTCTGTGTGTAAAACAAACAAAATATTTTTGCTTGTGGAAAAAACTTTGTTCACTGTTCATTTACTTGAAATATGAAATGAACATATTTAATTTTCATACTCTCGAAACCAGTCGGTCAGTTGCAAAAAAAAAAAATTAAACTACACAAACAGCCACCACATTAGAGTCAAAACTGGTGTCTCTTCCAATTTGATATCATTTCACTGCCTTAGTCTGCTCCTAAATTTGATTGTTGTATTATGTGACAGCAGCGGCACTACAGCACAGCGAGCACTTGTGAAAGCTTTCAACTGCCATCGAAATTGTCGAGTAGCACGGCGGATTCTGAATGGCATTCGAAGCACCCCATTTGAGTCAAATTACATTTGGTTCAAATGACATTCGGACCCTAGTGTAGCCAGGGCATTATTGTGGGTTCCAGAAATGGCATTGGAGGCCTAATGTACTAAATATATTAAGAGCATAGAGACCAACATCAGCACTGCATGGCAACAAACAGACGCAGCACACTAGCCTCGCAAGCATCCCAGTGTCAACGCCTTTTTGTTACGAAAGATTTATCTTGTTGTCCAGGAGCACAAAGCTATTTATTGAAACATTGTAATACTAATGCTCTTGAAGGCAAATGAAATAGCATCATGTTAGTCGTTTTGTGATGCAAAAGTTTTGAATAGATGCATAACTAGATGCATACCTTATAAACATTCCTGTAGATAAATGCAAGCCATGCCCTTACACTCGTAGACACTTTCAGGCACTCTAACCGATTACAGGTGGTCAGGTAAGGCTTGTGTGGCTTTCAGAAAACTGGAATCAAGAACGCCCCCCCCCCCCCCCCCCCCCTTACAAGAGAAACAAATGCAAACGTGTGCAACCCAAGAAAAATGATGATGGTATCGACAGTAAATGATGTTCATGGGGGGTTCTACAGTGCCAGTGAAAATACCATATTTATTCTTTAAAATGAACCCAGTTTTGCAGAAAATTTGGCGTGAATTTGGGGGGAGGGTTCATTATGTGGGAAAACGGTGCAGCTGATATGTAAAAGCTGAAATTTCATACAGTAAAGTTGTCAAGAGAAGTACTGTCACAGCCTTACCATTTTTGTGAAAACACGTAGGTAATTATGTAACCAAATTTCTTTTTTTATTCACAACATGCGAGTGGCCCCCTACTCGCCATGGAGCTGTCCTCCTCACTGAAGTCGCTTGCGGCTTCACATTCGTTGTCGGCCCACAGCGCACCGTCTTCCCTGCCGTCAAAGCACTCCAAAACTTCTTTTTCCACACCGGGAAACTTCCCTTCTTTGGGCCCATAGAACACATGGCGATCCCTGTTCACCGTCCAAAAACCTCTCGTTTTCACCCGTAGCGTCAGCACTGAAGTGCCGCCCAGCTGCACGGTTTCCATGTGCATCAACGCATGCTCCACCACCTTCAGTTTAAAACCGGCTGTGTAGCTCATGTACTGGCCCATCGTACGGTGTGCTCCAGGAGCACAAAAAAAGGTTGGAACGCAGCTGAACTACAACATCACGGAGCATAATAGCCAGTTCGCGGAAGAGCAACAGTAGTGGAGTGCGGAGTACGTTTTGTGCTCTGTTTGCACGCCACCGGAACCAGCTGGAACAGCAAAGAGTGCAGAGTACGTTTAGTGCTTTGTTTGCACACCGCAGTGTTTGATAGTTTGTTTTGCTTTCAGCAGGTGGCGCTCCACAAGCGCAGTTTTTAAATTGCGAGCCACGGCGTTCGCACTCTGATCTCCGGCTACTGTTGAGATTTCTTTTTGTTTGAATTAGTTTTTAGCATTTCTGCGCGTACTGTAGCGCGACGTCAAGTTAACTGCAATCGTCTATGGCATCAGCAGCCATGCCGAGATAAAATCATATTCCCGCTGCATTTTTTATGCAACGTGACAAGAAAGTAAATTCGCAAGAAGAAAAGTATAGGGGGGGGGGGGTCAATACGTGATTAAATAGGGTACACATCTTCAAAACCGAGTGCCTCGGCCTTGTTGCACTGCCTCATATGCCTCCCCCCATTATCCATTTGCAGCTTCTGGACAGCTACTTCGACATCACCACGTCGGGGGCCAAGACGGAGCCCCAAAGCTACCGGGCCATCAGCAAGGCCATCGGCACCGACCCTGGCGACATCCTCTTCCTCACCGATGTGCTTGCGGGTGGGTGCCTTTGCTGTCGCTTCACAGCCCACTGGGCGGGGAGGCTCGAATGGAGTCGCGCAGAGCAGCAGCAGATGCCGGTCGCATGTAATTACTTTCAGTGTGGACACCTTAGATGGCCCGTTAGGCGGGGAAGTCGGCATCTGATGTCTGTAGCAGCCAAATGGCTCCTAAACTCCCAAAGCGAGCAAAAGTGAAGTAAAAGTTTGGGAAATTTGGGCCTGGTTGGGAATTAGACTCGGGGACTTCGTAATGTGGGACGTCCGCTGTTCTGAGTTAGAAAGTGTTCAAAATCGAGCTTCGCGTTCATACTTTCAAATTATCACCGCACATCCAGTGTTACATCTATGAAAGCAAGCCTATCTTTGCCTCTTCTTGAAAATCGCAGAAAAGCGTTTCGTTTATGCTTGTTCCATAAGATTTATCATTGTAATCCCATCCTCAGAAACAGGCTATTGTCCAGTCCATCTTACATGTCGTCCCGGATCGACCATCAGCACAAAGTTCACGTTCCATCGGGTCGTCGGGTCCACAAACCTGTTTTCAGGCTTCCTTTGTCCCCAGCACTTGTGCAAGTTGGAATCGCCTTCCTCGATCCTTAGCCGAAATCGGCAATGAGATTGCTTTTCGCTCAGCCATAACCAACCTGGTTTCATAACAAGCTGTTATTTGTAATGTTTATTGTTGTTTGCTGCTTTTGTCTGTATTATTGTTTATTTCCCACTCCCCTCTGTAACGCCCTCGGCCCTGAGGGTAACAAAAATAAATAATAAATAAAATAATAAATATGGGACAAGCACACATCCCCAACACCATGGTCGGTCCATGGCTCTAGCTGACTAAAAGTAGACAGAATGAATGCATTGTGGCCTTTGACTTGGAACTGTGTGTTATGTAGTTAAGCCTGCAGGACTAATTTTAGCATGCTAGCTGCGGCGGTGGCAATCCGCTGAGTTACAAAGTTAAATGTCCACTTTTTGCTTGCCGATGTGAATGTAGTGGGGGCAATACCAAAACGTGTTTTGCGCGAAAACTAGTTATCCGGTTATTTGATTCGCCAACTATTCAAATGTGAAAGCCAGATAGCCAGAGGGATCGGTTAGTGAACCTCGCCGACCAGTTTTGTCCCCAGATATTTGGATATCTTCTGGGTTTCTGTTTTATACTTCAAAGATTCCAAGGAATGCGTGACGTTAAAATAGTTGCACCGTCAAGAAGTTCTCAAAAGATTTCAATTGGTACGTTAAACAGCGCAGTACGAACCAGTGCGAACCAGTACGAACCAGTGCGCCTCTGACATGGTATCATGATACACATAATCGAGCCAAACAATCGAATGGCGTGTTATCACTTTGAATTGTTTTATTCAAATATTCAATTAACCGGCTATTGAAACCAAATGTACTGATTATCCGATTTTTTTTTTAACCGGATGGTGCAAGGTGCAAAAGTTGTAAATGGGAAAGGATGATGAGGATGATTGAGAGAGGGCACATTCAGCAATTTGGACAGTAGTAAGGCTTTGGCATTCACTACGTTAGGAGGAGGTTTTAGGCATCCACGTAATTTTTTATTTCTCGCTTCACATTTTACCGCACTAGCAAGCGGCTCCGTGGAGCTACGAGATGCGAGAGAAACTTGGGAACAAGCTGTCTCCCAAGAGTGGTGTTGGAATTTGAGAGTGTGGCCGTGCTTGTCCAGTACACTGAGGTATCAAGAGAACAGTGTTGCCGGGTTGGTTAATTGCGTCGTTTCTCCCGCAGAGGCTCAAGCGGCGACAGAGGCCGGCTTCCAGGCCCGCCTGGTGGTGCGCCCAGGAAACGCACCGCTCACCGACGACCAGAAGGCGGCCTTCGAAGCCATCACCTCCTTCGAGGCGCTGCAGCTGTGATTGGTGGCGTGTTCGGGTGCTGCCCTAATGTGAATAAGGGGAAATGGTGGGGGGCAAAACAGTACTACACTCACAGATAGAGTGGAGGTTATATAAGTAACTTAACAGCTCATGGTTCTGGACCAGATATCACACGGGTTCTTGGGACCACTGCCGTGCCTCCCGTCGAACTCGGTGCGTAAGCCTGCCATTTTAAGTGTCGTCGCCCGAGCACTGTGCTGGTCATAGTGCGGTTTCTTAAATGTCGCTTCGATCTCAGTCGGGGGGGCTGCTTTTGTGGTGGAGGCGAAAAGGGAACTCCTGTGTGTCGAGATTTGGGCGCACGCTAAAGATCCGCGGGTGGTCTAACTCAATCTGGAGCCATGTCATTCTTATCGCTTCACGGCCACAAAAAGAGACAGAGAGATATGAGCCATCGTACGCAAGTCCCTTTTACCTTCCCTTTTAAGGGGGACGCGGGTCTTAGAATGGTCCAAAATCGCGAAAATACGCATTTGGAAAAACACATTTTGAAGTCTTTATACTTCAAGCACCTACTCTAAAATGTTTCACCGCTGAATTTGATCGGGATAATCTCAAAAACGACTTGAAAACGCAGCGGGGAGCCGCAAAACGCCGAACAACCGGGCTAAAAAAGCTTGAACTTCGCGCGCGCGCCACACTCGAAGCAGACTGCCGGCGGCGGCCATCTTGGGCTCGCTTTGGTACTAGCTGATTTCTTTGTGCGTATTTTGCGCCATCTCAAAATGGCGTCGCATGGGGAGAACGAGCGTTACCGCCGATTTACTGAAGGTCGTTTCGGAGCCGCTGATTGGCAGGAGCACGCGCGCTCGAGTCGAGCCCCCCGTTCCGCGTCTCTGATTGGCCGGCGCCGTTGAGCCGCCATTTTTTTTTTTTTTTTTTTTTTTGGCAGAGCGCGCGTTCGCTTCGCAGTATTTTCAATTCGGGTGCGTTTTCTCTGCCGTTAGTGACTGCGATTCTGTCACAACGTCTTTATGTCTCGTGCCGCAATGCCTGCGAGACCTTTACCTCAAGGAACTACGCGCTGCAAGCGTACGAAACACGATGGAAGACGCCGTAGACGGCGGTGCCGAGATCGCCTGTCACGTACGAACCTGGTCCGAGAAGCGCCGCGTGGAAACGTCCAGATTTAGTTAGCTGTTGTGCTTTGGTTATATTTGTGGGGAAAAAAAAAGTCCGCAGCACAATATGTTTGTGCTTTTCTGTAGTTTGCATCGGACGTTGAAGGAAGTGCAAAGAAGGAACTACGTACGTGAAGGTTCAGCAAAAAGTGCAGTTTTCCAGCGCTGTTTACAAAAGTTTTTCATTACTTGCATAGAGCCTTCCTGGTTATTTTTGGGGTACGGTCGCATACTTTGTTTTTTTTTTCTTTAGGAACAGAGTGACATGGCGATTTTTATATTGGGCCATGCTGTAGCAAGAGTTAGAAACTAGATTTTCCTTTCTTAGTTGCAACGTCATGCTCTGCCTTACTGAGTGTTTCACTATCAGGCTTTGACCTAGGATGATAAGACTGGTATCATTTAATTTGCAATAAATAGATCTAGCAGGTGATGCTGTTTGTATGATGCTGTTTGTATCACTCTGGTATCCATCGCCAAATCGAAGTCCACCTGCAGCTCTACAGTTTATTTTGTGAGGTCACGCTCTTCCTTGCGTGGTGTTTCCTTATCTTACTCTTTAGCCAGGATAACAAGACTGGTATAATTTAATTTGTATTGAATTGGTCTAGCAGCTGATGCTATTTGTATCACTGAAGCATTGGTCACCAAAGTGCATTTCACCTACAGCCTTGCTGTAGGTTTGAGATGCATAGCAGGACAATCTCTAGTTCTGGGTGGCTGCTGTGCTTTAGTCTCATTGGTAGCACAAAAATAACAGCAGCACATGGTATTTGTGCCTTTCTGTATTCTGTAAAGACACTGAAAGAAAAGGTGAATGAGGATATACAGTTTCTGAAGTGTAACAGTAGAAAATTTAATTTTCCTTCGCAATTTGTACGGTATTCGTGCGAATTTATGTCAATCTTTCCAGAGGTATTTTTGTGTTACAGTCACATAGTTGGTATGCTTTTCTTCGTGAAGAATAGAGCTACAAAATGATGCTATTTATATTGTTGTAGCTATGCTGTAGCAAAAGTTACCGTGGTCTAAAACTTCAAATGCATTTTTTCTCAGTTTCTTTTTTTGCAAGACCAAGCTCTGCCTTACGGGGGTTTTTGTAATGTTGCTCTTAGGCTAGGATGACAAGACTGGTACCATTGTATTCGTACTGAATTGATCTAGGGGGTGATGCTATTTTTATTGCTCTGTCATTGTTTACCTATTTGCAAAAATTAATAAAAATGAGGCAATTTTATACGAATTGTTGATATCAAATGTTCACCTCTTTCATGCTTTGCAAAAGTCTTCGAAATGAATAAAAATAGCATAGCCCCCCAGAGTAGACCTTTGGCATTAAGGTCCGTATAAATCATCATTGAGTTTGCTTAAAGCGAAATTGCTCTAAACCCCCGTAAGAAATGCCTCAAAAATAAATTTCAAAGTGTTGTATTTCTTGAACAAATGAAGCTATGTTAAAACTAATTACATATTTGAAATCAGTGTAAAAAACTGCTTAAGACTGCCAATTTTCATCTAGCTGGCACTAATAATAAAAAAAATTGTCTAAAGACCCACCTCCTCCCTTAAGCGCGCAAGTGAAACGATTTGACGATTTGTGTGAACGCCGATAGAAAAGCCTAGGCGCCTAGCTTGCTGCGTCCCGAAAAATTGTTGCTAAAAAAAAAAGCTTTGGCGCCATCTTGAGATGGCGATGGCGATGGGTGGGACAAAATTTCCGCTGTTTGGCAGTTTTGGTTTGTATCCGATTCTAACGCGCATGCGATTTTCGGCCTATTTTTTCGAAAAAAAAAAAGTGCGCGTTAGAATCGCGTAAATACGGTATGCAGCATTTTTTGCTTTTGCAGAACAAGTACAGAGCATCTGAGTTCTACACAGATGCAGTTGCAGTATCATGTGTTGCACATGGTCCAAACTTTTCCACGTCAAAGACTATGCCTAAAGCCACATCCATTCACTGCTGAAACACACGGCCTTGTAATGGCTGTAGAATATATTCAGAACAATGTCCAAAAGTCCGTGGTATTCACTGATTCTCAAAGTGCAGTGCAGGCTTTAGCGTCAGGAAAGTTACAAAAAAATCCAGTCTTTAATCAATTGCTAAAACTGCTGTGCTCAACCCACAAACAAAAACTTGAAATCGCAGTCTGTTGGGTCCCAGGTCACTGCGGCATAGCCGGAAACGAGCAAGCAGACAGGAATGCTGTAACTGCAGCTCTTCGGAGTGACCTGGATATTCAAAGTATTTACAACTTATTAAACTTTGGTGTTCGAAATGGGAATTCGAAATGGTTCCTTGCCACTGGTGCCACCAAGTTTAATGAGCTGTAAAATTAATTCCAAGCAGTGCATCAAGAAACCGATTCTCATATTGCACTCACCAGGGTTGATAGTATTGGAAATATAAATGTTACTGTTTATGATCAACACTGTTCTGTTTATTGTTCTCCAAAAAATGACAAAATTATCTCTAATTATCTTGGCAGCTAATTGACTTACTCAAAAAACAATGCAATATTTGAAATGATTGGAAAAAAACAGCAAGGCACTGACAAGTTTCACAGAGTTTACTGAACAATTAAAGGTTAAGAGCAGTGTCCCCCCATAAACTCTTGCTAATTCAAAGTCTGGCAGGCCCTTTTAGTCTTGCCTTCATCTCTTTCTCGTACGCAGTTCTCATCGCTTCGCTCTACAACTGCACCCGATAGTGACTGTTGAACTTGTACACATTGGAGTTGGGTGTGTAGGTTCCAACTTCAGGGATGAGAAACAGGCATGTGAAAAAAGCCCTGTTTATTTAAAAAATGATCGTTAAGTAATGGGTCTCTGTACGGTTTTTCTGCTCCCGAAGACCTGTGCTTTCTTTCTTAAAGGGGTTGTGAAGATAAAATGTGTTTGATATTGCTTAGTTTTATCCGGTTTAGCAACCTTTTAATAACCTAAACCCGCAGTACTTTAGCTCTACAACTGCACCCGATAGTGACTGTTGAACTTGTACACATTGGAGTTGGGTGTGTAGGTTCCAACTTCAGGGATGAGAAACAGGCATGTGAAAAAAGCCCTGTTTATTTAAAAAATGATCGTTAAGTAATGGGTCTCTGTACGGTTTTTCTGCTCCCGAAGACCTGTGCTTTCTTTCTTAAAGGGGTTGTGAAGATAAAATGTGTTTGATATTTTTATATTTTATGTTTAGCGACCTTTTAATAACCTAAACCCGCAGTACTTTAGCCATTCATTGCTTCTGGAAATCAGGAGACGTCTTTGAAGTGCTTGTTTTTAGGCACGTCTCACGTGGCCATGCGATACCAACGGCCAGCAGTGATATGAGAACATGACTGTTAAGGGGTGAAACACCCTTTGTGTATAGTATTCTGTGGAGCTGTAAACATGATATTTTAAAAATGATACATCCTTTACTTGTTGCCATAAACAGTTTTTATCCACTCTGCCGGCGTGCGCTCGCCTAGTTGTCTAGCAACCATTGTGGGACAACAGAAAGACATCATAGCAATACTATGGTGGCTAGAGGTGGGAAGTGTGACGGGCAGCAGTCGGCTGGGCGCACAGGGGAGCGATGAAATTCGGAGCGGAGTTGTAGATGGTGCTACTTGACACTGGTGTGCCGTTGTAGCGGCTTCTGAAGAGAGCGGCGCAGAGCCGCTGGCACACGCGTCGCGCACACTTTGCGTTGAAACGGAGGAAAACGTTTGAGTGATAAAAAGACAGTGGTTGAGAGTCAATTTTTTTTTTAATTTGTGCTGAAGGACGTGTGATGCGCGGTGCAAACATCACGAGCTGTTTGCAGCTCAGAGCTGCATAAATACGATTAACTAAACTTATTTTAGTGAGGAGAGAAAAAAACCTATGCGTGATTCGCTAGCTAGCGAACGGCAAGAGAAGCTTAATGTGACAATCTAAAAAAAAGGAGAAAGAGTCTTAATGCGGCTTGTTGGTGCATACTTAAATACCGAAAACAGCGTGCGGTCTCGTCTCGCCTTTCTTTGTCCCGTCGTAGCGCTGTTTTCGATCTTTGATGAAGAGTGTATTTTACACCCGGACGCGTAGCGGAATTTTCAGACGCTGGGTGCGTTGGCATTCACGAAAAGGCATGATGCTAAGTTAACGCAAGCAAATGGGGGAAGCGAACACGAACAACTCGGAACGCGGATTTTCAACTTAGTCCTTCACCCGTCCTGCGTATGGTCGGTGGCCACACACATAAAAAATTAAAAACATACGAACAAGCAAAAAACTACGTTGGGGACACACGCAATAAATCGCAGCAACTCTTTGTCGTTCTGTTCGCTTCAGCGTTCACCAGCACGGTATGCCTTTAACAGAAGCTTTAGTATTGTAAAAGAATGTGTTCATGTTAGTGCTTTGGCGAACCTAACATGCAGCAAATATTTTCCAATACAGTAGCTTTTACAGCGCGGAATCACAAGGTCAGAGGAAATACATATAGCACAGCAATCCACATGCGCAAAATGTTCACTGGAGCGCACATGAGCTTTTTATTTCATAGAACACCTATCATATTTACAGATAAGACAAGGAGAAGAAGCAGTATAGCAGCGGACTCTACTTGACCCTCCTTAACTTTAAATGCTTCTGGCGCTCCCTTTGAAGAGCCTTGTTCTTGTTCAATGAATTTGTATACATGCAGCCTACCACAATTTTCGCAGCAAGTTCTTTGCGATGAAGCTCGCCCCCTACTTGGCGGAGTGTTACACTGCTCAAAAACTGCATAAAGTCGTGCACACTGAATGCGTGAAGTTTCTCTGTTGAGAAGAACAACGTAAATGCATCCTCTAACACCATTACAATTGTGGCCAACGCATCGCCAGGGTACAAAAGGCCTACCCTCTCAAACTGTAGCGTGCACACACTATCCGCAAGGCATTCAGTTGCTGCTCTGATGACTGTCAGGCCAGAAGCACACTACTGGCAAGAAATTTTACCACAACTTTCTCGTTACATATCCTGCACGTTCGGTAACCGCTTCACCCAGGCAAAAAAACATAATTCGCGCTTTCGACGCCATCAGTGCACGCAACGTTACCTATTACATCGCACATGAATTGCACCATATCACGCACTGCACACCTCTGGCACAGTGGCACATGAGCTACGCTTTTGAGCTTCAACGTGACGGCGATCGACGTACACAGCGGGGCTTACTACGCGGGCGAGTGGGCAGGCGCGCCGGTGGGCTCGCCGGCGAGCACACCAGCGGTGTTTCAGCACCCCTAGCAGCGCCGGAAAATTTTATCGCACATCGCGCCTCTCCTTTCCACGGCGCGGATACGTCGCCCGTCACACTTCCCCCCTCTAGCCACCATAGCAATACTCATACCTGCTGGCTGTTTCCACATAGTATTCCTGGTGAAGTTTACTTTCTTTTACCAAGTTTTCTTTTGGATCTTACCTTTTTCATACGAAATGGCACAAAGCCGCTCGAGGAAAAAAGGGTTGGCGGGGAGGGTACTCCGCACGTGATTTTAATTTGTGGCCGCCGGGCTAGTTGCATGTGAGTGAGATACTTTAGCCACTCGACCATAGACGTAAAGAGCGCGGGCAGCCAATTAAAGGCGGCATAAAAGCCGGCTCATATTTGTAGTCCAGCTCTCCGCTCTGTTTTCATACATTCTAATCCACCCAGAGCTTTAACCGCCAGCTTGGTGTTGAACGCTTCTGCAGTAACTGATAGGCGAGCATATCCAGCTGACAAAACAACATTAACAACATTTTTTATTGCAGGAAAGCAATCAAACAGTGTGATGGTGCAACTTGGCAGCACTTCTTGCTCGTTATTTTTATGACTGAAGAATAAAATACTGGTTTGTTTTAATTTCCAACTACTAGAAGTTCCTTCCATAAACGTGTTAATGCAGTAAATTGCCATTTTCAGCTGTTGGTCATCTATCTGGTCAAGTAAGGAAGCTCTAGGTAGAGGCTATGTCAGACGGACACATCTGAGGCATGTGAGACAGACGTTGGCAAGTTTGGGCATGAATATCGACCAGCAGAAAGACTGTTCGACTAGAATGAAATAGCATAAAAAGTCTACAGATGCCCAGTTTACGTTAAGTGTGATTACTTGGGCCTGCGCCACTGCCCCGGGTATGCAAAAGTTGTTGACTGAGTTCTGCCATATTGATCAGTCCTATCAGAGGTCAGACATCTCTCGTTCAGTTGTGGGCATATTTAATCGTGCGCCGATGCTGTAGCCAGCATTAATAGATTTCCTTGTATGTAGTAACGTTGGTGGTAGCTGTGTCTGGCCCTTCGTGAACCCACCCTACGCCGATATGTTGAGCAGATGGGAGGAAGCTATGATTCGCTGTTTAACTTCTTAACATACCACATCAGGACTTGAGGAGGAAAGCTCCGGTGAAACCGTAACTGAATATTTTAACCCGTTTGCAGATATCGTGCTACAAAACAGCTATGCAAAGTTTGTATATCAGTGGTCCACAGTTTTAAATACTCACACATGTTTTTTTAAATTTCTTCACGACCCCTTTAAACCAAACTATATCTCCCTCCGGCTTTAAGACATTTGGCTTAAAAAGGCCACCAGAAGGCTGCTCTAGAAGAAGGGGGAGGCCATTCACTTGAGTTAAGGACAAAATAAAGAAATTCAGAGGCAACGAATGGACTCGGGCCTTGCAGGACCGGAACGGGTGGAGGTCAGCGGGAGAGGCCTCTGTCCTGCAGCGGACCTATGTTGGCTGTTTTTGATGATGGTGCTGACATCTCCCTCTCTCCACAAAAAAGAACCCTACCCTTTTCTGTGTGGACATTTTGTCACGCTTTTTTCTCTTTCCAGGACGAATCGTCATCCGAGGACCACAATGTGGTGTCGTCATCCTGCCAAGAGTCCCCCAGTAGCCGGGTTTCCACATCAACACAGACGCAAAGGAAGGTCTGTTTTCTGGCTTCATTTATGGTCGAAGGATAAACAAACAGCATTGCATGCAGACGCACAATACAGAGAAGAGGCAGAGTTGCTGTGGGATAAAATGGTGCACTAACCGTATTTGCTCGCATAATGAACCAGCTTTTTCCCCCTGAAAATTCGGCGTGAATTTTGGGTAGGGGTGTGTGAATATAAAATATTTTGAATAGGAATTGAATATGAATATCTAGCTTCGAATATTGAATAATTAGAAGCTTTTTTTTACTTCACCACATTCCACAAACCACTTCAACATATTTCACAGACATTACAGCTTGTCATGCAGGAAAATTAGTTGTTCCATGTTGCCAGGAAATGGGTGCTCTTTATTTATTGACACCACTTTGCCTGCCACAGAGAAGGCCCTTTCACTTGGCAATGAAGCAGCTGGTATTGCCAGGCATGTGAGGCAGAGCTTCGCAAGACTGGGGTACCCAAAGAAGTCTGCCACCAGCTGCATGGATCGCTTTCCCTGTTCAGCAGTGCCCCCTCTGAATATGCAATAACCTCCCATTCCGATGATGAGAGGGTTTTGTTTCCCACTTGGCTATTTGCTGGGTCATCAAAAGCCCCCCAAACGTCGCAAAAATACTGCGCAGACAGTTCTGGCTTTCCGGCTTATGAGGAGTGGATCAGCTGTGGCATTTGCGCTGTTGAGCGCCTAACTTCTTTATGTGCGCCATCCTGCGTCGAACCGCCCCTATTGTGCCACAATCATTTATCAGCGCCGCCCTGCACTGCAGAGCCCAAATTGTACGGCGATATACGGCTGCCTTGATGCCCTGTGCCCGAAAACTTGGCTGATACAGTGTTTTCGGTATCCATGTGGTTATGGATTCGTTTTCATGAAAGCTATGAGTGGCTATGGAAGTGGGGTTTTGCTTAGCTGTGAGGCCACAGGCACTACGCGGCTTCTCCACATTCACTTTGGATTTATTTGTGCCGCATTTGCACAGTTTTGTTTGCCAGTGCCGGTCGATGGGCCACAATAAATGGAAAATGACCAAAAAGGGAGTGAAGTGCTTTTGTAACGCAACGTAGCTAGAAAGCGGAATAATATTCGCATGAAAGGTTCTTATTGGAGGTGACCTTCAGCGTAGTTAACAGTTTTTGACGAGCATAGCTGCATGTGTTGAGCAAACAGGGTCTTGGAAGCTTTGCCCCCGCTTGTTAATTTGGTTCGCCTTTGTTGTGAGGTAATTACTCATTTTCGCCTGTGAACTGTGGGGTTAGCTTTGCTCATGTGGAGGGTGGTCCAGCATTAAAGGGACACTGAAGTGATATGTAAACATTGCGGGATTACTAGCGCAAATTGTAGTCCGGAGTCCCCAGGCCATGTTTCGACCACTCTAGGCGCGTTTACGCGATTTTATTTTAGTAGAAAAACTAATTCGAAAACGCTTGTCCTCTCTCTTTACGCCTCGCCCATTTCTGTGGCGTTTTCGTGTGGACGTCAGGAGGGGATGAGCTGGCAATTGGCTGCGCCACGGCTGCGCTACTGCACGGCTCCCCGGCCGACAGAGTCAGTCGGCCCAGCGTTTCGTCCGCCGGCCGCCGGAGGGTCGTCGCAATCAAGGAGGTTAAAAAAAAATTGCTTGGTCCCAATTCGTTCGCTTAGTTGAAACGAAGCCAGGACACGTTTGTGAATGGAAGAATGTGCCTTTCTTTACTTGGTTTGTTTGTACACTGTATCTAGCTCCAAGTCAAGGTCGCTTCACACAAGCGCTGCACATGCGACGCTTCGCTGACTGGTACGCCAGTAGGAAAATATAAGGCCTCTTGAAGGCGGGAGAAGAGTCAGCGAAGTCAATATAGGTACTAAGGAAATAAAATCAACTGATATTTTTACCGTACAGCGTAAAACTAGGGCGCGGGAAGCACTTTTTTTGCGGTGGGCGAAAAGCACAGCGGTCCAGCAGCACGACTACGCATCTGCGAACGCTTTTCCGTCTACGAAATGCAATTGCTAGACGTGAGCTACTGTGGAAACTCGGGCGACGCTTACTGCACGATCACAGTACAACAAATAGTCACCTAAGCGGCTTGAAATGCGAAAACTAAATAAAAGTGTAAACAGGTTGTACAATATATACCCTATATTAGCAAGGCATTGGCGTCCCGCTCCGTGGCCTAGCGGTCTGGGGCGTTAGGAATTCACCGCAAATATTTTGCGAGTCACGAGTTCGAATCCCCGCGGGTACGTGCTCTTTTTTTTTTGTAAGTTAACTTTTTTGTTTTCCGCCGATGTTTTCTATATTGAGTCCACATTTTTTGGGGCCGCAACGTTCATGGCTACACGAACTAGTTCACAAAACGCGCGCAGGCTGGCACTGGCGCGCTTAGCGAGTTCTCGTTGGCGTGCTGTTGCCATAAGCACCGACTGCTTGCAGGCAGTGGGCACAGGCCAGAATGAACAGACCCTTGGCCTGGTGCGAACACGCTTTTTACGATACAGGCATGAGGGAGGCAAGCTCCAAATATGGGGGAAAAGCGCATGACATTTGGGCGTCTGCGGGTACGCGGAGGGCGTTCATGCACTGCGTAGGTCTCGGCTAGTGAATGCTATGACTACAAGCCGTCCTGGGAGGCTTATCTTGTGCATTTTACAGCCGACAACATGGCAGAAGCGCGGGTACGATGATTACTGAGATATTGAGAATGCCCATCCAACAAAGCCATTGGTTATGTTTTACAGAACCGAAACCGAAACCGAAACTTGTGTGATTGCTAACCTTGGGCATCGTCCAATCACGGCGCCCCTCCTCTCAACGTCACAGCCTTAGTTGGTGCGGCCGCCGCAAACCGCGCATGGTAGTTTTTCTTCTTTCGCGCTTTGTAAAATAATTACCGATTTGTCAACCGGATATAAACGATGAAAAGTGTGCTAATTTGAGCCAGTCTACGCAGTGCAAGCAAAAACGGGAGCTTGACAAATTCACTTCAGTGTCCCCTTTAATGATGCCTTTCTAACACACTGTTGTTACGCCAGTATACGGTGTACGTTCGTCGACAGTCGCAACCCTGTAATGAGCAAAGACAAAGCTATGTTCTGCATCCCACGCAATTGTAACCGCTGTTCGATAGAAAAATCTGAGCAAACGCCTTGTTTTATGGAATGCCACCATGAGTTTGCTGAACACTGCCATCTATGCTACAGAACGGCTTTTTGTTTTGGCATAGGTACTATAGGAGGAGGGCAGAATCGCGATAGGGGGTGCCAACGAGTGCATGAATGTGGCTATCGCCGACAGCCCAATTTCGAGAAGCATCTTCAGATATGTACTCGGCAGTGTGTGTGGCATAGCGCTGTTGGTGATTTAACAGGTTACAACAGAAACGTGGAGTTCGCTGCCACCTCCTTGTGGATGACCGCCAAGTGCACTGCACTGTGTGCGTGTTGCTTGCAGTGACAAAGGCAGCTCGGCGCATCCACGCACACGGTCGCGAGCCAAGCGGGTGCGAGCAATTCTCCCACGGCAAACGTGCTGGTACAGTACACACAGCAAGCGCCCCAGAAGTGACGGTGTGAGCTTTGTAGGCGACGCACTGCGCAAAACTAGCCAGCGATTGGAGGCTTTGAGCACACACTCTGGAAAACCATGGCAAACTCGCAAATGTCCCAGGGCAAGCCTAAATGTTGTCGTGCCAGAAACGTCTGCCACCAGTCGTGTGTCTGGCCATGGCTAGTGTCTGGTGGCGTCCTCTATGTAGTGTAGCCAGACGCTGCTCAGGTGTGGAAGAGCTGCTATTTGTTATGCAATTACGTTCGGGCTGGTCATTTGATACTGGCACTTGGAGTACAAGTGAAGATATTGTTGGCTGTTTTTATTTCGTTTCTCTTTTGTTTTCTTCTTTCTTTCATTGCTGATCTTTATAAATACTTTATGCACTCAATGAACCTGTTTTTGCAGGCTTGCACAAATACACCACTCCTTGCGGCTTTCTGTAGAATTTGTTGGTCACATTTGCAGGACCTCATCCACTGAAGCTTAAACATGTCTGAAGCAATTTTAAATTGTTTGCACATCTTTTATTAATACAAAAGATGTGCAGCACTGCCCCAAATTTGAGATTTGGTACTCAAAATGAAGGTCTCTTTTTTCCCATAGCCTGCTCCAAAATAAAGGTTTTCCTGCTCCGAAACCCAGATTTTCTTGCTCCAAAAATTGCTCCAAGTCTAATTTGGGCTGTTGCACCCCTGCAGGTGGGCCAGCACATTACCCACTCAGAGTCGTTCAGTGCAAAAGCCAACTAATGCTTCCAAGAAAATGTGAGGTTCATGCGCATACTGACGGAGATACGGCGGGTGTAGCGTAACGGCGTAACAGTGAGTGCATTGTTTGCTGGGAGACTGGTAACATCTATAGGTGAGTGGCCTGAACGACCAAAGTGGAAGCGTTTGCTGAGAGCTGAGAAATCTGTGGCCGATACCAAAACACGGCAGCTGGCAATCACTTTGCTCATGTCTTGCAACAGGTAGGCTGTAGGACACTGCGTGAAACAGTGGTTAACGTCGGGTGGTAATACTTGTGAGCTCAGTGGATGGTCTCGTGTGTACGCCGCCATGCCGGAGCCTGCGCGCCACGCCAGTGAATACAGCCTGGAGACTGTGGCAGGCAAGGCTGGCCATGCAGGAGAGAGGAAGGCGAAGTGCCAGGGAGGTGGCGGGCTACTTGTGTTACTGTAGAGGTGCTGTCTTGATATTCCTGGTTGTTGCATGTGCAGGTGGCGTATCGTGCTATGGAGAGCGAATTATTATTTCCTCAGAGGCCCAGAGCACCGAAAGTGTTTTTCCAAAAAAACGTGCCCGCAGGTATCGTACTCAGAGTGCCCAGTCTGGTAACACAATCTCCATTGAAGATTGGGTGGTGACAGTGGCCCCCTCCAGTGCACCGAGTGAGCTAGAGCATGGTAGCTGTGCTGATGTGTTTCCTCCAGCTCTGCCCTGTGATGCCTGGAGTAGGCCGTTGTGTTGTGTCATGCAATTAAAAAGCACTAAAATGGCCTGGGCCCAGGTGGTACACAGGCCTGATGCGGTCGCATGCACCACGGAGCTGCCCGATTGAGGAGAGCGTGCATGGTTTCCGGGCGTGCTGCTGGGTGGCCCCGGCATGCTCCTGAGCTTTGTTTCCCCCAACACAGATGCTGTCGGGGCTGGGCAGCAAGGGTGGCAGCCCCGAGGAGGCCCCAGTGTGCCCGTCAAGTGCGACTGCGACGCCAAGTACCGCCAGGCGTTCCGGGAGCTCCGTGAGAAGCTCGAGGCCAAGTACCGCGAGGAGAAGGAGCTGCCTCCTCCAACAGATGAGGCAGGAGGTGCGTGCACAACCATGGGTGGTGCCCCCAGCTGGCAGCAGGCGTGCTAGGTGCAACCCACTGGGTGCACACGCATGGCCCACCATGGTGCGGCGTGAACTGGGGTCGGAATTCTCACGTTTGGCCATTTCGTGTCTGTTTATAAGTGTCCACGTTGAGCGAGCCCATATTGAGTGAAGGCAGACAAGCAGATGTGACACAGCACAAGCAAGGCGATATGAAGTTCAGTAAAGCTTGATGTCGGGCTAGTTGGTTTTGTAGCATGGTTTTGAAGGTACATTGCGCTTGCTGTGAACACAGAGACTTGCACGGGAAGAAAACGTAGACTTTCACGAGAAGACTGCGCTAGAAGAAGCGCCGTCCTTCTCGTGAAAGTCTTAAGTTTTTTTCCCGTGCAAGTCTCTGTGTTCACAGCAAGCGCAACGTACCTTCAAGATGGTATCATTGGTCAGAGGCCTCGCGAGGGCAATTACGTCATGACTGAAACGGACGCAAAGTGGACATTGTGCCTTTGTTCATCACCTGCTGGTCATTATTTCTGCCATGACAGCTTGACTTTTAGGGACAGTACTGCGCTCCTGAACAGCAGGGCTGTCTCCTGCTGGCTGATTTTCCTTGTCCTTTTCAATAATTCCAATTTCTTGCCTACGTATTAAATTTTGTTTTGTGTACTGAACTGGATCAGAGAACTCTGGGATGAGTGCTGGAACTTGGTGGCAGTTCACTGCTGCATTAAAGGCTACAGTGAAACAAACTTGCCGAAGTTAGGGCCTGTTGCTGGATTGGTGTCTGAGTGAAGCGTTCAATGCTGGCAAAACTGGATGTGGGTGAAAAGGTTTTAAAGGTGCAGAAAATACCGACACAAGAAGAAACAAACAAGACAGACAAGGCGCCACTTCCAACTGGACTTTATTATTGAAAAATCCCTTTTTATATCTGAAGCACACATGGTGTCACAAACTACATTCCGGTCCGCTTTCCAGGAATTCAGTATCTCTCTCTCAAGGGGCAATGGACTGTTTGCAGATGCACTCCTCACCCACCTTTTTGATAAACTACACTTCGATGGTATCCCACTCCAGCTTATCACTGGCTGTTTGCTTTAACATTGGAACGCACTTGCACGCTTTGCAACACGTAGCATTGAGCACTGCTTTTCACAGTCCAATTGTGTTCATGCGCTTGGATACACAAAATGGTTGCCTTGCTGAAAGTGAGGAAATCCCCTTAAAAACACGTGCCAGCTTCTCCTTTGCAGTAAGTTAGAACAAGTTGGGAATTTTATGTCCGGACAAAGAGCACTGGCCAAATGCACTGACTTCTTCTAATGGCGACGATAGGAGTTCCTTTCTTGCAATGCAGCTGGAGGGCAAGGGGAAGGGGCTTTTGGCGCACCTGTCGTGTCCTTACTCTTCAGCATTTGGAAAACTTCTTCCTTGTGTTCCTCTTTTCGCATCTCGATAACGCCATTGTGTCCAAGCAGCCCTGGTGGAATTACCTCGGATAAGAAGAAATCCTAGCGGTCCTGTCCCTTGTTTTCTAAACGCAGCATTGATCTTTTTCTTTAACTTGTAATGCTTCCTTTCCGCATGTACGTAAAGCAGTTAAAAAGACAAACTTGTACTATGTAACCTGGATGATGAAGCTTTCTTGACACTGGTGAAGCGAGGGTGCCCACCACACATCTTTATCATGACACACTTGTGCCAGTGGTGGTCTCAACACATACTGTACATTTGTGGTAGGCGTGAAGTACCTGTTGCGGAACCTACGTTCTAGATATAGTTGCGCAGTGGACAGCTTGCAGGCAGTGCGGGTGCTAAAAGTATACAATTCAGCAGATGGGACCCATGAGCAGAGGGTTGCGAAGCGGGTATGATGCCAGGACACTGCGCGGGGGCATTGTGCAGGGTCTTGGGAACCGGGCTGATTGACTGTGCCTTGCGTTGCCCCACATGGCGAGTGTTCTTTCTGAGAACTCATGTGAAGCGTTGGTGGAACCTGGAGGGGGATTCATGGTGCAGCACAGTTGCAACAGAAAGGGGCGTCTGGTCTTGTGCGCTGTGCCACACCTGAGCGTGCCCTGCCGACCCGTGGCGGTGCAGGTGGAGCAGCAGTGCGAGGCGGGCCAAGCTGAAGGAGGTGGGGGCCGTGTTGGAGAGCCATGCGCACCGAGCTGGAGCACCACAAGGCCCGGGACAAGGAGGGCCCACGAACAGGAGCTGGCCAAGCTGCACGAGCGCCACCGCCAGGACATCTCCGACACCAAGAAGAAGCAGTGGGTCAGTGGCACCTTTCCCTCTTGCCACGGAACTGCTCCTCCGGCCTTGCTCTCTGCTGCCACAGCTGGCCAGCTGATGAGGCAACGTCCCTCACAAATGCAGTCTAACCCAGCAATAACGCAATCCCGCGAGTACGGAAATCCCGCAGCAATAAGGTATTCTCGGATCCCCGGCGAATGTTCATAGGAGCCAATGTATTTAGTATCTCGGGTGTAACGAAATGTTTGTGGGAAGCAGTCTCGCGTTAACGAAATTCTCTGCAAGTCCAGTCGACACTTCATTTTCTCATTTGAGGCTAACGTGTCAAAAAAGTACCCAAATCTTTTTTTTTTCTTTTTTTTTTAATGGGCTAAAACAGCATAAATTTCAGCCACAAGGCGCTTTCACGGCAGCTGCCATATTTGTTTACATAAACAATCGTGCGATGGGCGTTCGGGGAGGCGGCCTCGTAGCGACACCACCGGGGGGCAACACATGGTGACTTATGGCATGTCTCACGGTACGCAAACTGGCTACTGCTGAACATTGCTCGTTTGTTCATTGCGTGCGCGGTAATTGGCGCGTTTGCCCTCAGTCAAAAGAAGGAAGTTTTTGTTGCTACAAGATAAGGCAGCCGTCATTGCCCAAGTCAGTGGCCCAAATGGAAGAAGGGAGGATAGCAAGTTTGGAACTGCCTGACGCTCCCTCTACCATTTAGAAAAGCAAGGATGCCAAACAAAACAGTGATGGCTATGGCTTTTCTGGATGTCAACAAAGCGGTGCTCACTTAGTTTTGTGGACAGCCTTGGAACAACGAGGTGCCACTGCCTGGCCAAGTTCGTCAACAGAAGCTGGACTTGCTTGCATGATTGAACATACTCGGTGTCGAGGAACAGGGAGAAAAACGTGTGGGGAGGGCAAACCTGCGGGATGGATGCGTTTGACACAATTCGGTCGTTCTTAGGCACGCACGACTAGCAATGAAGCACTATCATTTCCTATCATTTTCCTATCATTTAGGTTTCATTCGCACAGCAACGAAATTCCGGCAAAAGTGAATTTTTCGACTTTCCCCGGAGGATTCTTTATTGTGGGGTTCGACTGTACCTTGCCAGCATTTGAAACCAACCGTACAGAACATGCTCCACAACCTCTGCCCCCCCCCCCCCCCCAAAAAAAAAAGAAAGAAAAGGGCAGGGCAACAAAGTCCACTTGTAACAATCAAGAATAGGCAGGGCAACTGTGAGGTGTAAAAGCAGGGCCCTGTACATGTATAGCCCGTTATAAGGCAGAGCCAACTGGATCCGTGCAGTTCAAACCAGCCGAACATAGTTATTGGCACTTGAGCTTATACCATAAGCCAGTGTCATTTGATTTGTCCTCCCTTTTTGCTGTGCTTGGCGCAGCTCGAGCCGCAGGTCTTGTTTTTGTTAGGCCTCTTTTTTGCCTCCCTTCAAAGCTGTCTTGACAGTTCAAGCAACCTTTGTGAAACTCAGTCCGACTGACAGATATGTTATCAGTGGTCAATTACTTAGAGCTTATAGACAAAACCATAAAACTGCCACCCTGGTGAGTGTCAGTTTTTGATGATTTGGTCCTCCACTTTCCTTGCCACTGGTGTGCTTTTGGCGCAAAAAAGCTCGATTATTGCACTCACCAGGGTTCATAGTAGGTACAGTTTTATGACCAACACTGTGTCTATTGTGACTAAAATGGCTAATTAGTGCTAATTATATTGGGAACTAATTGACCTACAATGGCTGAAATCTCAAGATGACAAGTTTTACAAAGCTTTCTTACCAGTGTCCCCCCCCGTGTTTTTTTTTTTTTTTTAGAATGTAAATTTAGTTCAACGTGCATATGTGAAGTCATGGGCTGGCAGGCACTTTACAGTGGAACTCCATTAACTCTTTCGCTACCGCCGGAAAATTGACTAATTTTAGGGGTCCAAGAAAACATTTTTTTTCCTCCTAAAAAATTGGTTAGGCACTAATTGCAGGAGCACAAAATGCAGATTATTTCATGGCATTTCCAATAATACCAGTTTTTTAAAGGTTTTTATATATCATAGTTGTAAAAAAATATCAAAACCAAAATTTTTGTCAAGTTGTCGAAAAAAAAATGATAAAAAACGAGTTGTGTATATCAAACCACCGGTAATAGAAAAAAATTAGAATATACATTTTGTAGGAAAACATTTCAAAAACACGCCCTAGAAAAAACGTCGACTTGCGCGGAACAGTTTGTCACATATAAAAAAAAATGTTAGCATGCACGGTGCTCGTGTCATGCGGTGAAGCCCAACCTCCAATTCAAAATGTGCAATTTCGGGTAATTTTCTGGAATAAATCTGGCGGTTTGTCATTATCAGAGGCACCAATTTGTCCCCACATAACGTAAAAACATCTTGTCAATGGCTGACTTTGCATTTACAGCGAGCACAATATTTGGAACAAGCACGCGATGCGGAAAAAAACATGCATGAAGTTGAAAACGGAACGCCATGGCTGACGCTTGTTGTCGTTCACGGTCAGTTATCTCTCAAAACATAAAGCTGAGCTTTATTATCATCTTCTTACTCGCAATTGTAGCCTTGCTCACAAAAATGAGGTACGATGAGCTAGAATCGTGCCCTGCGATCTTTGGCCGAGTAGCAGTTGCGCGCTGAAAAAGATAGATCAGCACAACGAGCCTCCTCTATTGCAGCGCCACCTAACATTTTTCAAATGAAACAGTACAAAAACTTTTCAGAGACTCCGTCCGAATAGACAGTTCAACTAAGCAGCAACATTAGACACCCCGATATACCCTCACATGGAAACGAAACTGGAAGGCGAACAGCTGGCAGTGTAAGGCCGGTTTGAAGCGCTGTCCTCGGCGGAACAGATATCTGGCGACTGGGTGTGACCTTTTGACTTGCATCTGAAGTTCTTATCGCAGAAATCGGGTTAGGGTGGGGGGAAATCAGGAGCGCCGTGCTTTGTTCGAGGATCAGTCGCGGACGCTTCAGGCGCCATGGCAGGTAGCCTTGAAGTTGGGTAACTGCGTAGTAGCGCTAAATATGAATTTCGCGATGCAGAAACGAAACCGAAACTGTTGTAAACTGTTTGCGAATGGTCCTGGGGTAAGTAGAACTACCACAGTACTTAGAACAACGAGCGCAAAGGCAATAAAACTGCCTAAAATCATAAAGTAGCTTTGCAACCAGGCACTGCTTGACATTTTCAGCCGATTTCTGGTATTATTACTGTCAGAACGCGAACCTGACGATTGAAAATCGTTTGCTGGTTCCCCATTCACGCCCTGATAGCAAAAAAACAAGCGCTGGTGCAGAGTAATTACGAGTTGCAAGCATTCTTCGTTGGTAGCCGTGACGCGCGATGACCACGCCCCTTTTCCACACCCGGGTGATTCAAAAGCGTGTCAAAAATCATGTTTCCGTTGCAAAAATGAAAACAAAACTGATTTTGAAAGGCCATTTTCTGATCTAACTCCAAACAGCTTTACTTGTTCGAGAAACGCCTGGAACGCTATGAAAAGGCGCTCCCAAAAGTATCGATCAAATTGATCGATTTTGATAGGCGCGGTAGCGAAAGAGTTAATATGACTTTTAAGGGACCACATGAAAGCGTTGTATGAACAGGATGTTGTATAATTGGGGTTCGGGTAAATGCTGCCCTAGTTGTAGACTGTCTCGCGCAACAGTTGGGCTAAGAACTTATTTAAATTACAGTTAAACCTCGTTATAACGAGACGGGCTATAACGAAATAATGGATATAACGAGCAAATCGTAATTCCCCTTGAAAGTCCCCATAGAAACCAATGTATTTAAAACCTCGTTTTAACGAGGTAAAATTTCCCCGTTACGGGATATAACGAACAAATTTCGTTGAGAAATCAAATTTTGAGCTAATGTTACAACAGTGCGCAACGCGGATTTGAGACAGTGCGTGACGCGGCAACTGTATTAGCAGTTCAAAACTCCCGCCACGCGCGCGCGAAGCTGGCTGGCGCGCCATGCGGACGCTGCGCCCGCGAAGCCCCCAACCTCCTCTCGCTGCGCACAGCATGCAGACAATGGGGCGCTTCGATGTCGGACTCACCGCGGGCTCCCCGAGAAGCAGTCCGACGTTCGATTTTACCACGTATCCCTATGGCTTCGGGGAATCCGCGGACTATCCGCGGTGAGCCCGAGAAGAACCCCCAATGCACATAACGCGCGCGGTTGTGTCGCCTTCCTCCCCCCTTCCCTCCTCCCCTGTTCGTATCGCCGACGTCGCTGCGTAGTTGTGTGTGCGTGGGTTTTGGCAGTCTTCAGCCTTATCTTTTATCGTACTGCCGGCGTGATTCCAACAACGCGAGTGCGACAGGCGGGAAGCGAAAGCGAAATACTATCACGCTTGAACAGAAGACGGCTATGATAAAAGCCGTCGCATCGGGCGCGAAGGAACTCCGTGGTAAGGTGGCAAGAGACTTTGACGTGTGGACGAGTACGCTGTCCACCATCGTGAGCAACCGAGAGTCCATCGTCAGCGCTGTTGCACATGGCTTGAAAAGAAGCGTTAAGGACGGCGTCGGAGGCACTAGATGCGGTGGCGTGCTGCGTCGCTTCTTTGGCACGCACGGGGGCGGCGAAGATGGCGTGAACGTAGCGGCCGCAGCTGAGGGAGCCATCGCTTGCATCAGGAAGGTGCATCTATGTCCAATTACGGACTTCTTCGTAGCCAAGTCTCTTTGAAATACAAGTTTTGAACTGCAATAAAGTATGTTCCTGACTTTTCCTTTTTACTTCCGGAATGTGTTTATTTTACTATCGCCGTGCAGCAAGATGCTATTTCGCCCGCTTTTTGTTTTAGGTAACTACAATGCATAATATTTGCAGTAAATGTCGGCTACGGCTATAACGAAATATTGGCTATAACGAGCAAATCGCGGCGCCCCTTCAATTTCGTTATAACGAGGTTTAACTGTACTATATGTAGTGCGTTCTCACATAATTTGCAAACCTCTAGCTGAAATCTCAGGTTTCTAAAAAAAGAGAGTGCCTATTTTGTGCCTCCCTTCTCTCCGTGGCATCTGCACTAACCCGCCAGCCGTGCTCCGCTCTGTACGTGACCCCCATGCCGTCCAACGCTAGCCCGCCAGTCCTGCGCTTTGCGCACACGAGCTGGGAAGACCGACGCGGCTGAGCGAGAGTGTGAAACTGCCAAGGCCAAGGGGAACGAGCAGTAGTGGGAGAAGGTGGGAAGGGAGGGAACGAAGCGACACTGCTAAGCAGGCATCAGGTGCTAAGAGTGGTAAAGTCCTTAGACTGTGGGTTGATGGGGAGGTTGAAACAACGAACAGGGGGAGGGAGTGCGTCGTGAAAGAAACTTTGATCAAGCAGGCGAGGAAAGTGGATGTTTGTTCATCGCTGTGGGGTTTCAGCATATGTTGTTCACATTTGTTGGCTCTGCGGGAGCTTCAAATTGGCAGTCCACTGGCCACCTCTGCCGCTTGGGTCCGTCGAAGGTTAAGCTCCCACCCTCCAGTACCCGCCTGCTTGCTTGCGTCTGTCCAGCAATTGGTTGGGCCTGCCCCAAACTGTTCACCTTTGCACATCAAGCAGCGTCAAACGAGCGTTAAGAAATGAAAATGGGTGGGAGGCGGCAGAGCGGCGTAGATGTGGGGAAAACTTCAGTTTATCCTTGCCAGTGTCCGTCGTATGAAGTGGACCACATGCGCTCGAGCGCTGTATAATCGGGGTTTTTAATGCGTTGTTTCTATGGGAACTTTGCTGGGATCACGGTGATCGGTAGTAATGAGCGGGTCATCGTAAAAACGGGGGATGTATAATCAGGGCTTCACTGCACTGTATTTAGGTTGCAATGGCAAGTAATAGTGTCTTGGCAGTCAAGCTTGTACGGTGGAATTTCGCTAGACCATTTTTGCGGTCGTTAGTAGAAGCTGTGCATAGAATGGCACTGCAGTTTCACCGACATTAGCAGCAGCCAAAGCGGCATGAGAATAAACTGCAGAACTACCACCTACCATACACATGCTGTCTCAAATGCGTAACGCGGGGATTTTATTTCCCCACAGTGTCACGAACCTGTGCTCAAAGTGCTCCAAAGACCGGTCTAATTCTGTCAATCTTTTGCTTTTCATAAAATGGGGAACTAATATTTTTCTGGCAGTGGTGTTTTGTAGCTTGTGAGCTTGTGTGTCTGGTTTGTCTTAGCCAAGTGAGCACTAACTGTCACTGAAAAGACTGCCATCTTCTACGCAAGCTGGCGACCAAGTGGCCATCTGTAGCGCTTATGTGAAACTATGTCCTTGCAGTGCTACAACTGCGAAGCGGAGGCCATCTACCATTGCTGTTGGAACACCCTGTACTGCAGCGTCGAATGCCAGCAGGTTCACTGGCACAAGGAGCACAAGCGCTCCTGTCGACGCAAGCAGTGATCAAGTCATCGCCGTCCCTTCTTCACCAGTGGCACGTTTTACGTCACTTCACACCACCACCACCACCACCATCATGCAGAAACCATCTTCCCAGACCTTTCTTCGAGCGCAGCGCTTCTCTTGATGCAAGTTCTTCCTGGGATGTGGACGGTGAAAGAGGCAGACTGTCTTCAGAAAAGCAAACTTTGAGGCCACTTGACACTTCACCAGGACATTTGCTGCTGTGGCTCATTTGAGAGGGTGGGCGTTGCACTAAGCAGCAAAGAGAAAGGCGGGCTGCAGTCACAGCAGGCAGCCACTGCTGGCCTCGTGCGTAGAGCCTGTGCGCCTGTTTTGAAACAGGCCAGCCTGGCCTTCTTGCCTCTGGGCGTGCTCCCTTTGAGAGAGACTACTTGCAAAGGTCCCCCTCTTCACCAGGAGTGTAAGAGGCGATGAGGCTCGTCTTATATGCATCCAACAGATAGAAGGTTTGAGAGCCAACTGCTTGGGCAAGCTTCTCATAAAGACATTGTTAGAACCCATCCAAACATTTGACCAGCCATTTGTAGAAACCCAACTGTACATTTCACCAACTTGTACATATATCCTAAACAGGCAAGCCACACTTGTGACAGCAAGGAATAGGGCTGTTATCTTTTTGATGCGTTCTTTCTCTTTTCTTTGGGCAGTTTAAAGCCTGACGATTTAAAAGGGGCTTTCTGAAGCGGTGCTTTTTTTTTGTTGCAATAGGGCCTAGAGGAACTGTATTATGCTTGGGCATCCATGTATTTTGCGGGCAAAGATTCACTGTAAAGTTTGTGAGAAGATTTAAGCACACTTCAGACAGACAGTTGTGTTTTGCTAGGCTCATCAAGCAAAAAATTAAGCTTGAGCTCTTATGTGAGCCCCTTCAACTTATATTGCGATTCAAAGAGATGCGCTCTTTTTTGCATTCTATATGTACCTCGAGGGGCCATTTTAGCAGCTGCCATATATACATAAACTCTCATTAAGCTTAACTCAAAGAAGCCACAGATACATGCCTGGGATAACCAGAAGGCTATAACAGAAGCACCTGAACAGCAAGCATTGGCATAATTGTCACTATTCAAAAATTTGTCTACTGCAAAAGGGCAAAATTGAGTAAATGCTTAATTTTCAAAGTGACAGTTGTTATGCATGTTCAAATGGGGCATTTCTTTATGCTGCACTGTGGCTTGGTGACGGCCCTTGGTGGTTTGCTGACAGTTTTCTTTCTGTTTTGCTGCCACAGTAGCTCACCAAGAGAAAGGGACTTGCACGTAATAAGGTTGGGTTAAATTGAAGTCTGCTGCAGTGTAGATACGTGTGTATGCGTACATACATACATACACATGCATACGTACATGCATACATAAATACATCTGTTGTAACCACTCTGCATTTTACTGCAAAACCTTGAAGGACGTCTCAAAATTTTTCTCCACATGATGAAGCCTTTTATTAGTTGTGTTGGGCTTAAGACATGGTTTGCCGCAGTGCTACCAGTGCAATTCAACGTGTCTTTTGTTTGTTTGCGTTTCGGACATGCTGGGCTATTCTCTGTTATTACTAACGGTGGTGGCACCAGACTGCACTTGACAATTGATACACAGCAAGCCGCTTCGGCGACTGCAGTGCCAAGCTTTCCCACATGCAAAGCAGGCCCCGCTCGACGTGTGCAGCACCAGAGCTTGGCTGGCCGTCTCTTTGGCTGCTGCATTTCCCAGAGGCCTGTAGAAGAGGCAGCATGGCGCGCTGTGCTGCCGTTGCTGCTGCCGAAGCTCGGGATGCTTTGCATGTGGCTCTGTGGTCCTAGTCATTGAACAGTGCTTTCCCACCCGCGTGCGTCTCGTTTGCATCGGAGGCTGGGCAAGCGTGTGCACGCTGGGGCAACCCTCGGGGCCGGCCTGCCACGTGCATCTTGTGCCCTTCTGTGCGGCACTGCTCTGCACACTGCCCCTGGTGGGGCAGGCGCATCACTTCTTGCCATGTGGGCAAATTAAAGCTTTAAGGGGAAGATCGCATCTCAGTGTATTTGTGTCACCATTCTATACGTTGGGTGTCTTGCGAAGCTTGTTGGGAGCTCTGTTGTGGCGGAAATGGTAGCGCTGGTCCAGTGTGCAGGACTTTTGCGAGTGACGTACAAATAGTGAGCTCATTTTACACTCTGGTGTCGTGTTTTAAACATCAATTGCCATTTGCTAAGGGGCATGGCACTCGTGTATTTTTTTTTTATTGTTTCCTTCTCAAAACAGGTGTCTCCGCAATGGCTGCCAGTCAGAATTGTTTTGTGGGCCAGAAAATGTGCATTTACTTTTTCGATGTGCAATGAAATTGAGACTTGGAGGTGCATTTCCCCGTGCGAAGCACAGGTGAGGGCATAAAAGTTGCGAGCTTCGCCTTTAGAGGGGCCATGAAGACAAAATACAACGTTGCTTAATTTGAAGGAACTGGCCTTTGGCAACTCACTCGGCTCCATTCCAGCTGCGACTCTTTTTAAAACCGAGAAACACAAGAAATATTAAAGAACCTTCAAATTTCACGCAGCAGTGATGCCTTGTGGGCAGGGGGGATTTATTATTGTTGCTAGTGCGTTCACTGCGGCTTAGCATTGAAGTGATACGACCAAATGGAACTAGACGCCATACTGCAAATCGCCCTGCCATGTTTCTTGGCGGTGGCTTTGGCGGGCGGCTGCCGAGCACAGACAAGATTCTGCGATGTCGTCGGCGAATTGCCGGGAAGTGGCTGGGGAGTCGCCACTGCTGCAAGTTTGCAATAAGAGTGGCATTGTTGTAGGGACAAAGCAATGTTTTCAATGAGCCAAGCTTGCGTTTCCTCTTCATGGCCCCTGTGGGGAACAGGAAAAAACTTCGTAAAGTGTGCAGTTTTACATCCATCAACGCATACGCACACAGCCTGGTTAAAAAGGAAAAAACAGGTTGTAAAGGTTATAGTTGCGCTTGTTCATGCACGCCTGAAGGGGCCATGAAAATAAAATGCGTTCATTCGAAGGATTCCCCCATTAGGCCCACAGCATGTATGCTAGGGGTGCCCTGCCCTCGCACCGGTGGCACTTGCCAGAATGTTTCCCAGGGTAACAGTGCCTGTACGCAACTGGGTTGGGGTTTGAGTTTGTCTGCAGCAGTCGCCAAGCCACAAATCGCCATTTACTCAGGGTAGGATGAGGTCAGGGGAAGCGGGCCTGTTGCAGCCTGTAGTGATGTCTCTGTAGGACACGAGCCGATCCCTGCCCGAACAGCCAAGTAAATAAGCGCTGTGAGTGTCACCAGCTCGGTTTGAAAACCCTCAAGCGGCGTCGTGCGCGCATTCATTCCCGGTCAAGCCGGAATGTGCAGGTTCCCATGTTAGATATATCTCACTGGTCCGCTGAATATTGTGGAGTCCAGTCCTGAGAATTGCAGCAACCTCTGGGACAAGTAAAGTTTTGGCTTAAAATGTTCCATTTCTCGGTGACTAACAGCATTTCTTGCTGCCAGACAAGTGCTGGGGCACATGAAACACCAAATCTTTTGAGTATAAGTAAGTTGTATTTTCTCTTCATGGCCCGTTTAAATTGCTTTTGAAGGTGCTATGCAGAAATGTGGCTGCCATGTTGATTGGTTCCTTAGAACAGCAAAACTGCAATGAAATTTTCAGCACGTGGCGAGAAACAAATTACAATCTCATTTTCAGGTAGCTTGAAATGTCTTTACACGGAAATGGCACGAGAGGAGGGGGAGGGCATGAAGCACTGCTAATCCAATCTAAAAGTTGTGCTTATTATACGGCATCTTTAATTTAAAAGTTGTGCTTATTATACGGCATCTTTAAAAGCTGAAGAGGGAGAGCAAACGGCATGCATCGTTGGCGGCTGCCTTGCGAAGTGCTGCATTGATGCCACATTGGTTTGCACTGTCCCTTGATGCTATCTCAGTACTCACAAATTTTGATCTCACATACTTGGCTGTACGTTCCAACTTTTAAAGACAAGCTTTAGTGTTCTCACTGATGACTGAAAATGCCAAAGTGAAAGAGGAAAACGCCTCCCGTGGCTGGAATCGAACCTGGGTCCCTCGTGTTATGAAGCAAGCGGTTTGGAAAGCTCTGACGACAACCAAAGAATCGGCCACGAGAAAGCTTCGCGTTCAACCATCGTCGTCGTCGTTTGTTGGAGGGGTGAACGATTTTTATTTAGGCTAAATGTGCCCACAATTGGACTGCAGTTTTGCAGCTGACACATTTGATCAGTGAGGAAGGTGGGGTGGGGGAAGTAGCATGTTCAAACATTCTTCTCTGATGAAAGAAGAATTTGTCTATGCTTACTTGGAACACGGCCTGTGGATTTGCAAAGTAGTCTGGTAGTGTGATCAGACGTGTATCACTTGCTTGAATGGCTGGCAGCAATTTATTTGCTCTGTGCACACAATAATGTGAAGGCTACGTCTGTAGACCGTCCCATTTCTGTTCATTGTTCCCCCCTAGAAAGGTCCTGGGGGCCAAGGGTCTGTGGGTCAGCGGGTTCGAGTGTGTGGAGGGGGAGCTGTGTAACTTATTTTTCTTGGTGTAACACATTGGGAACACATTCTACTCGGTACAAATGGATGCTGCTGCATGCTGTGCATGCTGGGCCCTGTGCTATTGGTTGCTTTGAAGTATCTCCATGCGTTAACTGTTGCAGCAGATGGTCCTCTTTGTATGCTTGCTGGGTCCATCCACAAAATCCTGGCGACCAAGCTCATTGGCGAGCTTGTCTGACAGGGGCCATACTCCCAACGTTGCAGGAAGCACCCCTTTGTTGGGTTGGGCGATGAAGCATGGCACTTTCCAGCCCTTTTTGAATGCGCAGTAGCACTAAATGTGTGCAAGCCTAGTGGACTGACAGCCGTGAAATGACTGTCCTTAGCTGATGCAAACTTTGTCACACCACTGGGTGGCGGCTTGTGATGATGCTGCTCCTCCCGTCTTCTGTTGCAATTGTTAACGACCTGTTAGTGAGGGGCTGTGTGTGTAAACAGACATGTGTTTGAAGTGGATGGCACAGGGAATTGCAATATAACTAGCATGGAGTGCAATGATGCGAGGGACGTAAATGCTATTCACTCTAAGAGCATGGTAGTTTTAGGCGACATCAAAGGCTGTGCAGCAGGGGCTGTGAAAGGGGGCCATGTTGTCGAAGAGGGAGGGCTCAGCCCCGCCTGGTCTTGGCACGATTAGATAAACCAGGGGTTCTCAAGCATGTTGGTCCCAGGGAACCCTGCCAAGTTCCGTTAAGTGCCAAGGAACCCCCCTCCCCCACTCCCACCAGTTTTCATTCCGTTCATGCTACATTAACGTGCAATAAATTCAAAAGCAAGCAAGGGTATCGTTTTTTTTTCCCCGTCGACTTTACGCGAATGCGTACGCTAGCGGCACCTATCTCCAAACAGGAGAAATGCGCATGGGGGTAATATAAGACCGAGATTCAAGTGCAATAGTTTAACCACGTGGCCCGTTTTCGGAGTCTGGCTGGCTACAAGCTGCTGGCGAGATTTATTGCGCAGCTCGCGCATTTCTGTTATGCGCCGAGATGTGCTTACTGACACTCGGGCGTGAGTAATGGAGGTTCCTTAGATCGATCGTACCTCAAGTTCACCATATAAGACTTTGCGACTGCGGAACCAGGTAAAATTCATCAGTGGCTCGCGGAACCCTGAGGAGGGGCCTGCGGAACCCCTAGGTTCCGCGGAACCCACTTTGAGAAACCATGAGATAAACCATGGCTGTAAAACTGAAGAAAGGAAAAAACTGGCTGGAGTGGTCTGAAGCATGAGGCCGGCTCAATATGACCGAGCCATTTTGCCAACTGTGCAACCCCTCTACCGAGGCGAATCATTGCTTAATTGTCAATTCACGTGTTTTTCTTGGAACTTGTTGCTGGCACATTACTATCACTAGAGTCTTGCTGTTCCTGTAAGGATTAAATTATTTCCTTCCCATACTTTTACTCCAATGACGACTGCTTCACGCACGAGGGTGCTTGCAGGTGCAGTGCAGTGCAGTGCAGTTCAGTTTGAGTGCCAAGCAGAGGGTACGATTGCTCTTCTGTAACCAAATTCTTACATCATGCGCCGAGGAAAAAAAAAAAGGTGGTTTGGTTTCTGGTACTGCAAAATCATCATTGGGGTCATAGATTGTCTCGAGCCACCCCACCTTCAAAACCCTTTCGAAGCCCCTGCTGTGCAGCCGACTGTGCTGGATTTTTGTGTGCGTGTGTGTTTGTGTGTGTTTACTAAGGGTGTGTGAATGTTCAAAATTTTAAACGCAGAATTGGCAAATTTGGTACATACTTGATTTGAGAATCTTATATTCAGTACCTTTGACTATTTCGTTTTGTGCAAATATTTGAGCGTCGCAAATGTCCGGGATGGCACCGCTCAGTCTGCTGGCCACTGAGCATGCTGTTGCCCCAAAGCCAAGCATCAAAGAATGAATAATGCCAGTGTCATAAATGAAAAACATGAAAACACAAAGGTGCGTTTCAGGCTGCTCCAACTGTGGGCTGGGAGCGCCAAATCTTTTGAATGGCATTGTTTCACTTAAAAAAAAACACTGTCATGAAAAAAAAAAAAGAAAAAAACCCGATTTTGCATTTGGAGTCAGTTTTTCTTCTGTATTCATATTCGATTAGAACCTTTTACTATTTGAATACCTTTACTGTTTATAGGTGTAGCATGTTTGAAACTGAACAAAATAAATTTGGGTTTTCCAAGTTATGATGGCTAGTGCACTGCATTCCTTGTGAGGAAGACTTTCACAGAGTTTTTGGAACAGAATAAGTAGTTGTAACAGGTGTAATTACTGCTTGCAGTGACATGGGAGGTGTGATAAACTTGTGCTAAGGACCCCGAAGGGCACTGTGCCAGCCAGTTCTCTTTCTAAGTGGCACTAGGAAGGTCATGGTCCAGCAAGGCCTATCTTCTCCGCAATAAAGCTTTATCAGAGAGGGCGAAACAGCTCCACAGCACCGCTGGGCAATAGCACCGGTTAGCAGTGCTGCTTTTTCTGCTGTTTTGTGACCCACAAATTCTTCACTTCTCCCAGGCGTGGTACTGAGTAGCAAGCCTAGATTTCTGTCGTGCACAAGTGCGGAAAGGAGCGCATTAACTGATCATAACACATCTTGCAAATTTCGGAGCTGGGTGTCACTCTCATGATTGTAATAAAAAAAAAATTTTGCAGTGATGTGGTCTGCGGTGCAGTCTTGAGTGCTCCACCATCATCCTTGTACATGCTTGCTTCCGCATTGAAAAAGAGTCATAGTCATCGTGGGAGGGCGGATATGTGGCAGGCACATTTTGTATAAATTATGCACTCGTTCTGTTATGTACACTTGTTCATTGTGTGTGTTAAGTGTTGGTCAGATATGTCAGTGTTGTGTCGGTATATTGACATGTAACTAATTAGTGCGTGCAAACTGTTACATAGTAGTGTGTTGTCTAGTGATGTTACTTTTTTCTCAGCCTGTTCCGATTATAGACTTCGTGGTAGACTGAGAATGTTTGCCGAATGACACTGCATTAAACTTTTCTTTTTGGAATGTGTCATCCTCTTGCCTAGTAATTTTGATGTAGTATCCACACACTACTCTCACGAGACACCCAACAACTTCGAGTGACAAATTGTTTGTGCTTTAGTAACACATAAACGGACAAATCAAGCAAATTAGTGATAGTTCGTGCTTTAGTGACATTAAAAAAGGGAAAGGCTGCAGTACAATTGGGCGGAAATGAGGTTGCGCCATTGTGGTTGGCCGAAAGCGACAGCCATGCAGCGGCTGTGCCCTCGCTGTTAGCGACCTGTGTAGCCAGCAACCGCCCGTAGAGAGCATTTAAAGGCTGATAAGCGGACCTCCGCTGCATCGGAGAAAACAAGATAACTGCTCCTCGTGTGCCTTCTGCACACTTTTACAGGCTTTCCCGCCAAGTTTTGCCAACATGTCGTCGGCCTTACGGGATATAAAACTCCAGGTTTAGGGGGGGGGTGGAGCTGTGTACGAATAACTGCGGTATGACAATTTCGCGCGCTTTGTAAGTGGGTTCAATGCAAGTGTGCTGCTCCCCCCCCCTGATCGCCTAGAGAAGGTAAAAGTCGAGCTAATATATTTATTACGACCCAGCTGTGGCTAATGTACCGTCTCGTACAGAAATGATTAGAATCTGCAGTAACGTTTGTCGGCCCGAGTAACGTTTGTCGGCCGCGTCCGATGTAGTGTTGGTGGTGGCACTGCGGTCGCCTCGCGCGTCGGGAGAGGCAGGCGGCGGCGGTGCGGCGCGTCGTTCCCGTGACGCGCCACCGCCACTTTGTCGAGGTTTACTAGCAGACGATAAGCAGGCCGGCTCGCAGTGGCCACCGAGACTCGAACGGCTCCAACATGCGCACGAAAATTGTCGAATGTGTGCCCAACTTCTCCGAGGGCCAAGACCAAGGGGTAAGTGCCGCTTCGCCCTAGCTGCACGCTCCACTCGACTTACGCCAGCACTTGTGAGATGCACCCCGCGTGGCTCGAGTTCGTCGCACGTTCACAATTTCAGTCACACCCAACCATTAACAAGCGCGGGCGAGAACGCATCCGGCAAGCGTTTACGCGCAGGGGGCGTGCTTTCATGCTCGATCGCGAGATCTGCCGCTGTGCAAACCGCGCCTTTTGAATCCCAACCGCTACATGCCGGGCTATTTCGCAGCGCCTAGCGGATTTAGGACATACGTTCTGCTGGGTATATTGATTGCTCCTCAAATTGCGAAATGAATGAGTAGTATTGTGGAGAAGCTGACGGGCGGCATGAGCTAATATGGCAAACAGCCAAGCAGTGAATCGCACGTATACCTTTCAGTGCGCGTGGGAAAAGTAATGCTAAGAGTAACTGAAATGACACGCACCATAGCTGAAATCATCAATTGCCCTCGCATAAAGAGAGCAAGCGAGATGCGATTAATCATGGACATGTACGTGTGTTCTATGAGATTTTTTCAAACTTTTCATTTCCGCAGGCTACTCTTTCGTTTGCGCTCAAACTTTGCGAGAAAATTGCATTTTACGGTCCGTTTAATATCCAGATCTTCGCGGCACGTGCGTCTGGCAATTTAGAAATCAGATACGAACTATTTTGAACCCAGCTTGACGGCTGCAATGATGGGAAAATTGACACCGCCAACTACCCTCGCCAAAACGAGACGCCTTTGCCCTCCCTTGAAGCGATCAGGTGGCAACACGCCGTTCTGAGAGGCACAAGCCCGACCTAGCACTGCTCATTGGTCCGCTTTAAACAAGGAGCAAGCTCCCTGTTCTGCCTCCATATAGTTCCTGTGACCCCAAAGGCCTGGGTTCAAGCCCCAGAAACACAAATATTTTTACGTTCTGTGATTTTTTTCTGTTTTGAAAACGGTCTCCTTTGTTTCATGTTTCGTAGTATGCTACCTGAACAGGAGGTACACACATCCAATCATCGACATCACAATTGTACATGCTGCTTTCGTAATTAAGGATAATATCTTTCAGGTCAGTGTACATGTGGGGTGCCGTCTATCATCACGCAGGAAGTGACAGGCTTGCAGCCTAACTCAGAACAGGACGAGCCTGATATTCAGTAAACAGGTGCCATCTGTTTGTTGAGGCACATTCGATTTGAATTATTCAACGTCAACAGCCAAGCACGCTGCTATGTGAACTTTCAACAAGGACTCTGCCCATCGCACTATGTGAGCGACCTCCCTTCCCCATCCTGGTTGCAGGTCATTGATGAGATAACGAGGGCCATAAAGTCAACGCCAGGTGTGTCTCTGCTGGGAGTCGACCCCGGCTCATCGACCAACCGAACAGTGTACACCTTTGTGGGCTCACCCGACGCAGTCATCCAGGGTGCCCTCAATGCCGCCAGGGTTGCCTACAAACGCATCGACATGACCAAGCACAAAGGTGCTCTCGGCCGAGCCTCGGGCCAGTTTTGCTTCAGCGGCCGTCAATTAACGCTAACAGGCTGGACAGTATGGAAAATTACGTTTTGACGATGCATTGTAATAACAAGGGCCGCATTTCCCATATCTAGCATGCATGCTATTCACTTGAAACAGTACGTGCAGATAAACACATATTGTGTTGAGCTTTTTGTCTGATTCCTTGGCCTGTATATGTGCACGTCATTTTATGCCATTGCTTGTAAAAGCGAGCTACCTAATGTCCGATAGTAAACACTTCGCAGCGTATGCGCAGTACAAACAAGTTATGAAAGTTCGTTTCCAACCTTGATTTGGAAAGACCATCGTTCAGTGTTTGAGCATTTTGGTTTGTCTTCCGAAGGAATATAACTGTACTGAGTAAAACGGCGCACGCAGTTATGTTCCTTTATTTCTTATTTCGTGCTGAGTGCCCAACAAACGACGGAAAGACAATGGTCTCTCCATACCAAGGTTGTTCACAAACTCTCGTAACTTGTTCCTACTGTGCATACACAGCCTGTTGCCAGGATACAGGGCATGTACTGAAAGCCACACACTCCATTGTTTGTGTTTCCGTGTATCACGGTGGTACATGTGAAGCAGCTTGCAAGAATAACAGTCGTGGCAGCCGGTGCGAGCACTGCTCATTGCGTGCATTGTCAGACACACCTGCGCCCACACCTAGCTGCACAGCTTGACTGCATTGGTCACACTCACACTCCCAGGGGAGCATGCCAGGCTTGGAGCTCTGGATGTGTGTCCCTTCATTCCGGTGCAAGGCGTCGAAATGGAAGAGTGCGTCTACTGTGCAAGGAAGTTTGGAGAGAAACTGTCTGCGGAGCTCAATGTTCCCGGTAAGCACAGTCCCTTTTTTTTTTTTTTTTTGAAGGGGGGGGGGGGGGGGGGCATTTTATGAGCAGGTTCAGGAGTGACTGGATATGAGTGGTGACTATATGAATAGTGAATATGAATACGTGAATATGTAAACAGTGAATATGAGTGACTGGATATCAGCAGCGTCAGAATATGACTGGAGCTCAGTCATATTTTCTAAAAAAATTCTCTTTTTTTCCTTTCCAGTCTATCTGTATGGCTTCGCTGCACAGCATGACTATAGGCGAAGTGTGCCCCAGATTCGTTCTGGTGAATATGAAGGCCTTTGTGAAAAGGTACTGTGCTGGCTTGCCTCTGTGCAATTATACATTTTGCTCTTCAGTGTGCTCAAGAAGTAGATCTAGTACAGTAGAACATTATTACAGTGAGATTGAAGGGAGTCCAAGTTGCTTCTATCTAACCATGGCTTCATTAAGACTGTTCAGTGCTAATATTGCAAATTGCAATTACCTCTTTACACCCATTAGTTTGTTACATCCCATTTTGTAATTACCCTGGGGGCAGAGGAGCACTGAGAAATAGCCATCTGTTTGCAGAAAATCTGCCCTATTTCATGGAGTTAAGCTTTGGCTGCGGACTGCCTTTTAAAATGGGCCAGTTTCAAAAGAAAGTGATGCTTGCTGAGGTGCTTTTACAGAACTGTGCAGTCGCTATTGTAAGTTTGTTTTACTTACATAAGGAATCTGTTTGCTTGTATTTTTGGCTGTACACTGTAGTCTTGTTTCAATGACACGCAGCTGTCCCCTGCTGTGTGTGCTACAAGCTGCGGAAAGCAGTATTCTTTGTGTCGGATCAGGTCGTGTGCGAACAGCTGCCCACCGCGCAGCACCGCCCTCTTGGAGGAGTGGGCCCGTGAGAGCGGTTGCCGCCCTGTGTGGCTGCTTGCAGATCGGCCAGGCCGAGTGGAGGCCCGACTATGGGCCAGCCGAGTTTGTGCCCCAGTGGGGAGCCACCATGTCGGGGGCCCGCAAGTTCCTCATTGCATACAACATCAACGTGCTGGCGACCAAGGAGCAGGCCCACCGGATTGCACTCGACATACGAGAGGAAGGCCGGGGGAAGGGACAGGTGAGGGGCTAGCACTGCGCTGGGCTCCGCGCTCAGGTTGAAAGGCCCAGGTGGCCGTTGTCAAGAGGCCTCGAGCGGTGAAGCTTCGACTGGGGAATCCCCTTTTTCCAGATTAGCAGATTACTCATTCTAAGGTTTCTTCTTGCCCTTGCAGCATATACAAAAACAGTGGCGCATCGGCACAGGCACTAACCGGAAGAGAACAAAACTTCGCTCAGATTGATTATCCCTTCTTTT
>JABSTR010002908.1:0-30597 GCA_013339765.2 Haemaphysalis longicornis | reverse complement strand
ACCTCGAATTCAGCATTTAGTCACAATTCAGTATCAGTCAGCCGGCACCGATTCTCACCTATGCAGAAGTCAAGTGCACAACTAAACAATACAGGTAGTATATCTGCCTGCTTGACTAACATTAATAATTTTTGAGCATCCCCGTTCATTCAAACGTTCAAAACCTTTACCAACTTTGTCTTTACATGGGAGAAGATTTTTTGGCATGACACTCGTTTGTGCACATGCGGAAACGCTTGACTGTGTGCAAAACAGTTCCAACATGGCCATATTTCAAGCGTGGCAACGCCGTCATTCTTGCGCGGAAGAGCAAATGTTTTGCAGTAGCAAGAGCACTACTCGACAAAAATTTCTTCAGGGGCTGTGGCGCTTTAAGATAAGCTGCGCCCCTCTTCTACCACCTTCCTCAAGGTGGCTTGCCAGCCCTACAAGTGGCCAAGTTGGGTATACAACAGTTGACCCCGGTCAAGGCCAGCAATGAGAACCGTACATGTAGTTATCTTCAGGATATCTTTTTCAGCCACGCCCTCGTACCAAAGCGATAGGAACCAAAATAAAAAATGCTTTGGCCATGTCACACGCAAAGAAAAAAGTTTAGCAGTGTTTAATAATCTTTTGCAAAACTATTCTTTTTGCACTTTGGCAGGGCATGAGCAACAAAATCACTGAATCGCTCCACAGCAACAATTTTTTTGCTCCGCAAGTGTCCTGGCTCTAACACGCAGCTCAAACAGATGAGGCACCCTACTCCGCTGACCATGAACAGAAGTTGGGTTCTAGCAACATAACACCTGTGGTGCCAAGTTTATACCAAGTTTGTTGCGTCCTGGCTTGTGGCTCCCTGGGAGTAACAGGTCCTGGCAAAAAATGGGCAGTAACAGTTTAGACAAATGATTGCAAGGAGAAAAAAAATCAATTTTCCCCTTTACAGGATTACATGGCACAATGAAATTTCACGTAGTGCATGAGCAAACACACACGCACTCCTTAAAGGAGGCTCCATGTCAATGAGACATGGGTGACATAACACTGACCCTTTGGAAGGGCAATGTTATGCTCTTCATCTTGCTGGATGACGTGGCCAGCATGTCAAAAATGGCAAGACCGAGAGAAGGAATGATGATGCGGAAGGGAGGCAGCGGCATTTACTCGTTCGTAAAACTGTCACACATAAGAAGCTGCATCACGCTTCCATGACTTCTTACACTAGTGAGGACCACATCTGCTTCTTGTGCACAGTCGTGATCCCCACTCATCATTCCCCACCCTCTCATTAGTGGGGTGCGGGCACTCCCCGAGTAGTGAGGGCTGTGACAGTGTTGGTGTGGTGTGATGCAAGTAGTACAGATAAATTTTAGTGTAGAAGTTTGCTAGGTGCCCTACCTTATTGAATTGCATGTGTCGTATTGTCAACCTGTGAAGTCTGGCGAAATATGCGTGCAAGAAAGAAAAAATAAAGAGTGTAACAATGTTAGACAACACAGAAAACAGCACAGTAGAAGCAAAGGATGGGGTGAGGACGGGACAAGAGCTAACTTTCGATAAATGCTTTACTGTACGACCAGCATGTATAAGCACATCTGGCTTGTAAATAGGAGAAAAAGAGAGAAAAACGTCAAAACGAAGAACTGTTGGAAAGCAAAGCTTAAACGACAACCACAACAATCGCCCATGGGATATCCCTTGAATTTTCTCACACGTGGCTCTACAACGAGTGAAAACAGAGATTCTGCCACCGTTACTTGAAATCCGGGGGGCGGCGTCCCGAACGCTGCAGCGTCGGCCACGGCCTGGTTAGAGTGGTGGACGCTGCCGCCATAGCCTGCCCGTGCGTCAGTATAAAGAAAATGGAGAGGAGCTTCTTCCGAAGGGTGAGACAGCGTAAACCTAGCCATCCTGATGTGCTAGCTTGGGGCTACACTACTGCGTGACACAAGCGCAGGCACCGAAACAATTTCGCATGTGAGCTTAGTGATTCCAATTTATAACGATTTAAAGTTTAGTAAGTTTGAGAATTGCAAGAAAGCTGAGGCAACATTTTTAATCACTTATTATCAGGGCAGTTGAACTTTTGTTTTGTGAATATTTCTTAAAAACAACACCGAATTGGTATTCATCAATTTGAAAATGGAGCCCCATTCGTGGCAAGTAGTGCGCAAAAAGTAGCGTTTCTCTAGCGGCAGATGTCTGTATGTGGTTGTACGTTTTGTTTTCCGCCCTGCAAACCACGTGGCGGTTTTTGTCTCTCATCTTTTGCTCTTTGTTTTTGTTTCCATTTCTCCTCTTACGAGCCAGATGTGTTTATATGCGCTGGTCCTGCAATCAAGAATTTTTTGAAACTTTGCACTTGTCCCGTCCTCGACGTATTGTGTTTTTACTGCACTATGTTTCTCGTGTGAGTATGAACCAACATGCCCAAACATTTTCTCTTCTACCCTCCAATAGTTTCAAAGAAACAGGCCATGCAATTTAGCTGATATTGTGTTCATGATCACGCTTTTAGAACTTGATTCGCAACGCAGGTGATGAGGCACACCATAGTAGAGGGCTCCTGTTAAATTTTGACCACCTGGGGATCTTTAACGTGCGCCGCAACCTCGTACACCAAGCGATTTTGCTTTCCGCCTCGTAGAAGAAAAGCGGCGCCGTTGCCGGGAATCGAACCGCGGACCTCGTGTTCAGCAGCACAACGCCTTAGCCACACGCTTTAGAACTTGACAGCATAAACAATGCCAAGGTCATCATGCACTGTCGAACTTAGAATAGTGGCTGTACTAGTCACACAGAACAACATAAGTAACAGTCACTAAGCAGTGCTTAGTGTAGGTTCAAGCACTACCACATCAATTGACATTAGGTAAACAAATTTTTTAATCTAGCATGCATTGCATTCTCCAAGCATATATGCTGGCGTATGCATATATGTGTGCCCGCATAATCTGTATACATACGCACTAGTGGTATAGCCAAAATGCATAAACTTGTGTACAGCTTCTTAGCCAACGCCTTTTGGCCTTGGCCACTACAACACCAGCCAGATTAAATTGTGGTGGAGGAACTCCTGACGTTTGTACTGTGGATCCGGGCAAATTTCGATACAGTCAGGCACACATCACATTTCTGATAAAATGTGGCACTTCCCAGAATTCAGCTGAGCGACAGTAGGCCCTCAGTACTGGATGCATTGCATGGACATTAGAACGTAACCACACCCTGCAGTGTATGGGGATAGCATTCCAGCTTAATCCATTGTGGGGTAATATTTGATAGCTGAAGCAAAAAGCACCATAATTGTTTGGCCATCGAAGTCAACCAACGTGTAAGCAAGGTGCTGACTGCATGTTCCAAAACATGCAAACGTCTATTGCAATCTCGTCCTGTCTACTATATTCGGTTATTATCCACGCTTTCAGTGTTTAATCAACTTACAATTTTCGCTACGCATTCCAATGGAACGTCCGCAATACCCGCAGCTGCGCCACCGATGTGTGCAACATTTGTGAGCGTCGCCCTCGCCTTACCGCGGACAAATTTACCCGTAAAATTTAACCTCATAAAAATCAGATTTCGCCACATTTAAATTCTTTCAAAAGAATATTCGATCACTGACCGATTCGCACTCTCTCACTCGCAAGACATCCAATAGTCATCGCATCGTCACAAGTTCTCGAAGCGAAGATCGGCAAATCGTAACGGTCATTCTTCGCGGTTTTCAACGATATCGATGCAACCAGGCAGGTTTCATGCACGGCAAATCATGCCTGATCATCAACGGAGTACTATAAAAACAACGGCGCAGCCGCAAGCAAGGAAGGAACCAAGTTACAGCCACGGGACGTTCAACAACTCCGGTAAGCAGGTCGGCCGATTCCACTGGTATTTGTACTCATCATCATCATCATCATCACCAGCCTGTCTACGCCCACTGCAGGGCAAAGGGCTCTCCCATTATTCTCCAATTACCTCGGTCCTTGCCAACTGTGACCAATTTATCCCCGCAAACTTCTTGATCTCATCTGCCATCTAACTTTCTGCCGCCCCTTGCCACGCTTGCCTTCTCTAGGGATCCACTCTGTTACCCTTAATGACCAGCGGTTATCTTGCCTTCGCATTACCTGCCCTGCCCAAGTCCATTTCTTCTTCTTAATTTCTACTAATATGTCTTTAACACCAGTTTGCTCCCTGACCCACTCCGCTCTCTTCTTGTCCCTTAATGTTACACCTATCATTTTCCGCTCCATTGCCCGCTGAGTCGTTCTCAATTTAAGTTGAAACCTCTTAGTGAGCCTCCAAGTTCTGCCCCGTAGGTGACTACCGGTAAGATGCAGCTGTCATACACTTTCTTCTTCAACGGCAATGGTAGGCTGCTATTCATTATCTGATAATGTCTGCCATATAGGCACACCCCATTCCGATCCTTCTAATTATCTCTGCCTCATGGTTGGATCTGGGGTCACAACTTGGCCTAAGTATATATATTCGCTTACCACTTCCACTGCCTCGCCATCTATCTCAAACTGCTGTGCTGTCCCGGGGTTATTGATCATTACTTTAGTTTTCTGCATATTAATTTTCAGGCCACGGTTCTACTCTGTTCAACCCAGTGCGGAAAGCATGCTTTGCGATTCGTCCCCCGAGTTACTTAGCAAGGCAACGTCATCAGCAAATCTGAGGTTCTGAGGTATTCTCCATTAACCCTTACTCCCACCTGTTCCCAATCCAACGTTCTGAATACTTCTTGTAAGCATGCTGTGAATAACATTGAGAGATTGTGTCTCCTCGTCTGACACCCTTCCTTATAGGTATTTTACTCTCCTTATGGAGGATGATGGTAGCTGTAGACCCATTATAGATATCCTCTAGTATTCTTACATAATGCTCATCTACCACCCTGGTTCCGTAATGCCTGAATGACTGCTAGGGTTTCGACCGAGTCAAATGCTTTCTCATAATCTATGAAGGCTATATATAGGGGTTGAGTATACTCAGCGCATTTCTCTATCACCTGATTGATCGTGTGGAATATGGTCCATTGTTGAATACGCTTTACGGAACCCTGCTTGTTCTTTAGGTTGACTGAAATCTAAGGTTGTAGAGATTCGGTTAGCGATTACCTTGGTAAATACCTTGTAGACGACTGACAGTAAGCTGATCGGCCTGTAGTTTTTCAAGTCCATCATGTCGCCTTTCTTATGGATTAGGATGATGTTCGCGTTCTTCAAGATTCCGGTACCATTGCGGTCATTAGGCATTGCGTATACAGGTTTGCCAGTTTTTCAAGTACATTTCTCCGCCATCCTTCAAGAGGTCTGCTGTTATCTGATCCTTACCAGGTGCTTTGCCCCCTTCCATTTCTTTCAAAGCCTTCCTTACTTCTTCGGTCGTTACTGGTGGGATGTCAATCCCCTCTGAACTACTGTCTCGTTCGGCATTATCCTGTATGTCCCGGCTACTGTACAGATCCCTATAGAACTCCTCGGTCACTGTGACTATTTTATCCCCTATTTGTGATGACATTGCCTACTGATCCTTAAGTGCATACAAACTCATTGATTTTTCCCCACGCCAAGACGTCTTTACTGCTTTCAGGCTACCTCCATTCTTTACAGCGTATTCGATCCTCTCCATATATACTTCCGTATGTCAGCTGTCTAACGCTTATTTAATAACTTCGAGAGCTCTGCTAGTTCTATTCTGTCAGCTGCGGTGGAGATTCTCATGGTTTGCCGTTTCCTTGATTAGATCTTTCGTCTCCTGTAAAGTTTACCAGTATCCTGTCTAGCCATAGTGCCCCGCTGCGACTTCTACTGCACACTCCGTGAGAATGCGTGTAATTGTCGCTGGCTTCTTGTGTCGTAACCTCTGCTCCTCGTTAGAGCGGAATATCGGTTCTGCAGCGCGATCCTGAATTCTTCTACTTTACGTCTTACCTGTTTGCTCATTTATCGGCTTCTTTCGTACTAGCTTGTTGCGGTCCCTCCTCAACTCTAGCCTAATTCGAGTATCTTACCATACGGTGGTCACTACACCTTACCCTTCCGAGCACTTCCACCACATCCTGCACGACGCCAGGTTTATCGCATAATATGAAGTCTATTTTCATTTTTGTGCTCCCCATTCGGCTCCTCCAGGTCCACTTCCGACTCTCCCGTTTACAGAGAAGGTATTCATTATGCGTAGGTTATTCCGTTCTGCAAACTCAACTAGTAGGTCCCCCCTGCTATTTATTCTACAGCCCAGACCATAGTTCCCAACTGCCTTGTCTCCAGCTTGATTCTTGCCTACTTTAGCATTGAAGTCCCCCATAACTACAGTATACTGCGTTTTTACTTTAGCCATTTGCCGATTCCCATCTTCATAGAAGCGTTCCTTCCACTACTTGGTCGTCGTGGCTGATGTGGGCGCGTAGCCCTGCACCACCTTGAGCCTAATTACAAGACATTACAACCTCTTACAACCTCTTATTGTGATCCTAATTACAGAGCGCTACCCTTTTCGTTAATGCTGTAGTATTCGTCTATGTTGCCAGCTATGGCTTTTATTGACTAAAATCCAACTCCCAGTTCTCTTCTGTCCTCTAGACCACGGTAACATAAGACGTGTCCATTTTTCAGCACCGTATTTGTACTATATAGAGCTTAACAGTAGAGAATCGCTAGGCTTTGAAGCTATTTGTGCTTCGGGTGCGTCACTTACGCTTGAAAACCTCGTAATATAGGCCGTAAATAATTATTAAGTGTATTTTTGCCGTAAACATACATGGGCGCCGCCATCTTGAAGGTTTGTTTACATCAATGTTATCAGACGAGCATCGACATTTCGCTAAATTGAGAGGTCACTTACAATTATTGCGATTTTTGGTTACTCATTAAGCTTAAAAACAAAGCCACAAAGTAGCATGGTATTCATCCCACAAAACACAAAATTTCGCTGTTGCAAATTATGGTTGCCATGAGAATGCGCTTGTAGCAATTGTGCCACCATAATGGATTGGCAAAGAAAATTTAATGCCTACACGGTATTTTTATTTAGTTATGCTGACTTTCAGTGGGTGAGCACGGTCACTGTCCTGTGTCGCCCTGCTTCTGTCGGACATGTGGCTTGCTGCTTAGAGTTGTCTTTCAAAAAAGTCCGGCCTTTATTCGTTCTTTTCTGTGACCAGCCACCAGTAACAGACATGTTTTTCAAGTGTTTTTTTCATATGCTGCAAGCTATGTTCAATTAGGTGTGTGTGGCACCTGACGTAAGCTTCCACACATTTCTACATTCTCCATATGTGTGAAATAGAACAGCTGGCTTTTCTGCCAAGATTCATGGCTCACACAAGAAACTGGCGCTCAACTAAGTAATAGCGTGTTCTGTTTGGTTTATTTCAGAACAATGATTTCTTCTATGGTGTTGAGCATTTTTGGACAAATACACTGGCACATTGGAGTCTAGCATGATGATACCATTGCCCACTGTGCGTATAAAGATAAAGGTAGCATTAAGAAGTTGAATGCAAAATAAATGTTATGAGCTCCGTCGGCAGTCCATGCGTGTTTTGTCCTCCATTGCAGTTTGTACAGAGTGATTTGATATGATTGGTAGCAGAATATCTGACTCTGTATTTGCTCACCACTGGCTGCACTAGAAGAAAATCGCAAACATGATATTACGTAACTTGTATACTGTGAACCTCTCTGAACACCAAGCTAGAAATATTTTTTAAAAGGAAAAAAAAGAGTAAAGAAAGAAAGGGGGAAAAAAGGTTGCTCAAGATTACGATACCCCCATGCAAAATCGGAGCGCAGTGCAAACTGCAGTCTTCTCGGTGACGGCTCGTAGCTGCTGTGTCTCAGAAGTGACCGCGTCATCAGTGAACACACGACAGCGGGCGCAACTCTGGTGTTTTATCACAGTGCCTCACTGCCCGCCGAGCATGTCTCGCGCGGCCTCTGCTTACTGCCCTCCCCCCTCACACTTTCACCATAATTTCCTTCTTCACCTTCCTGTTTTGCTCTATCTCATTTATCTCTGGTGCCCTCTTCTTCATTTGGTTACACCGAAGCCGACAGTGATGTGAACCTCCACCTTCCTGTTTGCTGTATCATTTATCTCTGGTGCCCTCTTTATTCGGGTACACCGAAGCCGACAGCGACGTGAAACCACAGAAGCGAAGCGGGCAGTTAAGGGGTGCCCTCTAAATATGAAATGGCAAGCAGATTGCCTTAGAAAGCTGTGTTGCAAAGAAATTTCTTTTATATACCTAACCTATCCTAACCTTGTAGCTGAACAGTTGCATTGTTGAATTTACCCAAGTCAGGAAAAGCATGATATACAGCTTGTTTAAACTCCAGCCCTTGTTCATTTTTAAAAAGCTGTTTTTTTTCCGTTCTTTCCTTACTTTTTTGCTGATCCAGCAGCGCTGGGAGCATGAGCATGCAAGAAAAAATGTTTATATGTGTTTCACATGAAAAGTTGTATGGACATGACACCTTTAACTTGCATTACAAATTTCCTGCTTCACTTTAACCCAAGCAATAGAATAATTAAGTGAAGCATCAGTTTTACATTTAGAAAATGGGTAAAATAAGCAAGTCCACCAAGGCAATAAAATATTTTAAAGCAAAATGAAATGTCTTTTTATATGTTATGTTAAAGGTGGGAAAATTACAATTCTTCATGATTAGTGCTTGCTATTAATTCAATATGCAAAATTGTTTACTGTTTAAAGCATTTATATTTTACAAAATTCCTTGGGGCACTTAGTCTGCTTATGTGGTTTTTAAATAACAAGCATTGTGGCTTCAGCTGGCATTATATGCTTCCTGCACTTTGGTCTTGTCACTGTACTTGCCTGGTCGACCAAAGTTAGCTGGTGCAGAATCTAGCAATACACCCGACGTCAAGCACATTCCATACCAAGACACGGTGCTAGTAACTCCAATACATTTGAGAAACATCACGTAAACTGATAGGTTCGCCTGGCGTGCTATTGAGGCACAATTATGTATTCCCCCAACAGCTCCGACAAATACCAGGCAATCTGATGGCTTAAGATGGGAGGTTATTGAGCCACGCAGTCTTTCAAGAGCCACCAAGGACTTGCTCTAGTTTTTTATGTTATTTCTCCTTTTAGCACACTTTTGTTCATAAGCCATGCTCCACGCGTACTTGATAAATAGCAGGGCCATTCACTGCTTAGAACACTAAAATATTTCGCTCATGGAGCAGATAAGGCTTGCACATCATTAATAATGATGATGATAACTGATAGTGGTATCCCTTTTGTAGCGGGGTGATGACATATCCTCTTACAACAAAAAACAACTAATATACCTGTGTTTTACACGCATTTAATACTAGCTCTGCTCTTAGGGCAGGCACAAAAAAACTTTAGGCACAGAATACTTATTCTTTCTTTTACACGTGGTAGCTGTCCTAGGCAATATTCCCGTCTGCTTTAGGTCCACCAGCATTCTATTAGAATATCTTCTCTTTGTCGCCTCGACAGCCCTGAAGTTGACTTCCTCTGTGCTACCCTGAAACCCTGCGGCTTCTGGAAGCCAAACATTTCCCTCTAGGTTTGGATGGATACCCTCGCATTGAAACACTATGTGCCGCATAGTTCGTTTCTTTTCCGCAGACCGCGCATACCCCATCACTTTGTGTATACTTCCCCACAAAGCTCTTAGTCCGCAAGCAATCTGTCCTAGCCTCGAGAAGCAAAATGCTTCCCTTAGAATTATCGTAGAAATTTTTCTTTCTATTGTCCAATTTCTCAGCCCTGTACATCTCTAACGACGTGTTAGCTTCCATTTCTTCTCTCCATTTATTCATTTCTATCTGCCTTGCCTCCTTTTGGTTGCTTTGGCTGTCTTAGCTTCTCGACTGTTGTTTCTGCATTTCATCTAGTCCTCCTTAACCACTGCGTGTCCACGCTTTTCATGTATATGTACCCGAAAACCTTAGCTGTCCACCTACGTCGATCCATTGCTCTCAGCCTCCTCTCAAAACATATTTTACTCTGAGCTTCTCGAACTGGAAATGCCGCTCAGGCCATTCCTCTTCGTTAGTTGTTTTTCCATGCGCTCCTAAGGGCAAACGGCCTACTGTTCTCTGGTTCACTTCAAGGTCTGATTTAAGCTTATTAATACAGAAATAAAAGTTGGCTCTGCCGCACAACATGCAAACTTTCAAGCCTCACTGCATTGGCTTGTTCCTTGGGGTAGGTTTTTAGCACGACACCAAAGCCATGCAAGAAAGCGTAACACAAAAGCCTTGCACAAAAGTGGAACTCTTGCAGCCAATGTTGGCTGAAGTGCAATGCTACCTGTGCAAAATTTATAATCTGGAAAGAACTTTGCCATCAATGTGGTGGTATGAGTAAGAAACCAAGAATTATTACTTGCTGAAATCCTTACATTAAAGTAAAGGTCATACCAACCAGCAGTGTACCTCACCTCTTTTAAATCCTTGGAGCAAGCCATTCAAATGCAGTCGACTCTTGATGATTTGAAGTCACCCAATTAGAATTTTCAGTTAATTGGAAGTGATGTTCAGGTCCCAGTAATTTTACATGCAATTCAGTAGAAGAAATTGCTTGATAACTCAAAGCTAAAACCCAATATATTGGTTAATTTGAAGTTACTTAGCATAAAAAAGAGAATGTGAAAGCAATTGGAAAAACAAATGTGCGCGGATAACGCAATCTCACTGGTAGTAACCAACAACGGAGAAACTTGTAATGCTTCATGTGAAGGAAGAGAAAGAGCTGCTCAGAAGAAGTTGGCCGAGGGTGGAACGGAAAAATTGCAGTTAAAAGCTGTGGGATAAAGAGAACAGAATTGGGGCTGCTGCGATTACGGCCATTTTGGGCCTCTCGTCGCAGCAAACAAAAAGTCAGAAAAATCAGATGGCGAATAACTTCACCGTATGAACTTTCAGACATCACTATAGACTGGCACAGCCAGGAAGACGGCAGTGCCACTGATGCTTTGGAATTATTGGACATTCCAAAAAAATTGGCCAGTGACCATGTACAACGCTCGGCGATTGAAGCGCGATACTCGGAGCGCGTGGCTGCCGTGCTTGTTGCGTTACAGGTGAGCGCTTGTGAAAGCGAGCTGACGCATTGTGGTATACGGTGAGGGTGAGAGCATTTGTGACGCATGCTTAGTGCATCTGGGAGACAGCCCTTTAGTGTGTGGTTCTTGATGGCGCCATAGGGGTGCTACATGCCATGGCGTCAAAACGCTGCGCCTGCGTGCTGCGCCGGGTCACGATAACACATCGCGATAAATGTGCATTCACATTCTTCATAATGCGCGCGGTGCCCGCTCGCCCAGCTTCGCACGGCGCGGCGCAGCACGCAGGCACAGCGTTTTCAAGCCATGGCATGTAGCACCCCCTATGGCGCCGCCAAGAACCACAAAATGAAGGGCTGTCTCCCGGATGCACTAAGCATGCGTCACGAACGCTCTCACCCTCATCGTTTACCTCAATGCATCAGCTCGCTTTCACATGCGCTCACCTGTGGCGCAACAATCACCGGCAGCCACGCGCTCAGAGTATCGTGTTTCAATTGCTGAGCACTGTACGTAGAGATCTAAGTCAAACATTATGATTAATTTTTCATCAAGGAATTTGGCATCACTACTCGTTTAAAAGCACCTTTTGTTACATAAAAACTTGCACACACCTATAAGGTTGCAGTTAAGGAACGAGAGGCCTGAATAAAACGGAACACTAGGTGGATGAGTGTGAGAGAAAAACCTATGGGCAACAGATGGATTTGGATAAAGCAGGATAGGAGAAATCGGAAATGGAGTAGACAGGCCTCTGTTCTGGAGTGTACACAAATAGACTCAGGATGATGACTACGGCATGAGCAATGTGAGAAAAATTCTCGTCTGGCGATGTAGGGCCGGTCAAGGAGTGCCCCGTGGCAGCAAAAAAGTAGCGATGGCTACCTATTCTTCGATTACCTGAGGCTCCTTTAATCTTACACCCCACTTGCATTGCTTGAGGAAATTTTTGCCGAAACGCAATTTCTTTAGTAAATTGCAATAAATAACTGACTTCTAAAACGACCATGAACAGCAACCTCTCTAGTGCAGTCTTAGCGATTAAAAAAAGAAAGAAACAGCAGCTTTGAATGCACTCAACACCTATGTTTGGGCACCAAATGTGAGTGCATTAGGTGGGGGTGCACCACATGGTACGCAGTATTGTTCATAGTTAGCATCGAGTGTCTCCATTTACACTTTCCCTGAACAGAATAAGTCGCGGCATGTATCCTGTGGAATCCATTCCATCTTCTAACTCCTGCATCGCGAGCGCTAGGAATTCTCAATTATGTTTCCCTAAAAAATTACAACAGAAATTGTGGTGACAGGTGCAAATTGTATTTTTACAGACACACACACACACACACACACACACACACACACACGCACGCACACACGCACGCACGGACGCACGGACGCCACGCACCGCACGCTTATATAATCCAGCTTCTCAACAGGAAATATACTTTCACGGCACTGTCCCTACGGAAAGAACAGACTGTGAAGCAGCAGATTTTGCGAAATACTTACACCCGCAACGAGAACAGTGACGCCCTTAGCCCAAGGCAAATCGACAGGCAGTCTCTTGAGGTCGGTCTGTCTCTCTTTAGAAACAGCGCAGGTCACCCGTCGGCCACTCGTACAGGTGCACCGGCTGTAGTGGAAATTTTCGACCAGCCCCTGTAATGGAAGCAGTGAACGACGTCTCGATGACATACGATACCGAAATAATACCTCCGAAACTGTGCCCGCTTTGGCATTTGTGCATGCAACCCAGAACCCCTGTTCTGCTTACTGAGGCTGTGAACGTTCACCTCGGTGTAATAACTTGTCACCAGTAGTAAGCATAGTGACACCATAGCTAGCATATTCGAGCTCAGTTACGCATTGAGCCCGTAAGAAAAAAAGAAAAAAATCACGACGCTATGCTTTCGTATGCGCGTTCGCAAGAAATATGGCACGTAGCTTACCCACTTTAAAATGAGCCTACACTTCTACCACGAGCCGTTAAGCCTGCAACACCTTGTGTGTTTTCTTCGGGTGTATAAAAAGCGCAATATCACATGACTAAACACTTACCTCCAGACGAGCTTGTCGCTACCCAACCGACGAAGACGGCCACAAAATCGAGCTCGCTAAGTCTCCCGCCTTGTGTCGTCCGAAGCTGAATGTTTGAAGTTGAGGCGCAGACTGACGTGAGGCTCGGTAGCACCCTAGGAAGTCAGCTGGAATAACAGCTGCCATTTCAAACCACAACAGCGTACAAGCCATCCGTCCGTTCTGTTGAAACGGTGCCGCAAAATCACGGACAGACGAACAAGAAACAAGAAATGCACAAAACAACGTCGTCAGCGTTGTCAGCATGGCCAAAGCCCCTCTATTTTTCACACCAAGTTGTGAGATTTGAGGCCAAAAAGACAGCGTTGCCAGCATAGTTGGGTGCGTTTAGGCCGATTTGGTGGCGGTTTTGGTCAGGTTTTAGTCGGATGCGGCGGAGCGAGCCGCTGCCGCCGCCGGGGACGTGCCGGGAAAATCCCCTTCGCTCAGCGTTGGCGAGAGCCACAGTTCGTTCTTTGCTCACTTTTTGTTGCTTCGTTGCAATTTATCAATTTATCAAGTGCAATTTATGCAATTTATCAAGTGCAATTTATCGCTGCTGAGACGTAGCGCGCAAAGACCGCAGTGCTGTACGACCCCAAACAATGCTCCCGTCGTCTGCGTTCGCCATCCCGCGAGCCTGTTGCTATGACGACGACAAACGCTACTTTTCCAGGCTTAAGAGCTGAAAAATCGTCCATCTATCTCAAAAACGAAGGCCGTTTTTAGATTGAAACTTTGGGTGAGGGTTAGAATTGGCAAATTGAAGGTGAACTCAACAGCTTAGAACATGATATCGCAGCGAGGAATTAGCGACGAAGCTGTTTTCGCTTCGAAGCGGGAGGTCAGGGCGACGCCAAGTTAGTCAAATCAAACCGGAGACAGCAAAGGATGATTGGGTAGAGTGCTGGGCTCTGTGGGCTCAAGGCCTCCTTTACTACTACAATGCCTGCGGCGTCACCCCAAAGCGAGCCCGCCTTGCCCTCTTCCACTGCGTCTGAATTCCGCGTGGTGGTGCCACTCACCGATCCTCCCTCTACTGATCCTCTCCCTCTGGGTCGCATGGTAGCAAACGATCCGCGGGGCAAACTGTCCACTGAGCATTCCCGCTTCTTGCCAGTGAACGGCTCTTCATGTTACGTATTTATTACAACACCTGCGAGCATACCTGCCGCTAAATTCGTGTAAGTAATACCTGCCCATTAAACAAGCGACGAGGTTTTGCACGTGAAATTTAAAACCGAAGAATACAATATTGTTGCCGCCCATTCTTCAGCGTGCGGAAGAAGGATCCGGATGGCTCCAACCATGAGTTCCCAGCGAACAAGGCCCTGAAAGCACAATGGGAAAATAACAGTTCTAGAAAGAACAGGGAGCCCAACTCAAAGTCCAGTACGTTACTCGATCGATGGTCTGCAGTATGCACTTTCGGCCGGAAGACTTTCGGAGTTACAGGAAAAGATGCTATGCATGGTGTACTCACGCACTGTCCTTCGTACATGAGGCCGGCAGCGAAAAGAGTCAGCTCCAAAAAAAGAAAGTGGGAATCCGCACCGGCATCGATCGGCAAGAAATATCGAACGCAGCAGCTAGTGCGACTGCTGCTTGCCATGAGGTTTCCTGACGCGATGCCTTCGGATCGTCTGTCGCTTACGAAGCCCCTCGAAGCATGCTTCAAACACGGCGTTGAGCTCACGCATCAATGCAAATCTTCGTGTGTCACAGTGTGTCCCTACGAAGCTATAGGTCATCGGCAAGAGATGGTGGAACTCATGTGTAGAAAGTTTTTTAAGCCGCTGCTGCCAACCACGCATTTTTATAAGAATCCAGTGAGGAGGATGTATATTATACAAAGCCCTTCTCACGGAAAGCTCTGAAGCTTTGAAAATCATCCTTCCAATCATATGTACTCCCAGTGTAACGTAACAAACTCTAACTTTTGTTTTCATATGCATGCATGCACGCGCGCATACACGCATATGTACTCGCAGTGTAATATGTAACAAGTCGCACTTTTTTTTCACATCTGTTTCGTTTCTCTCCATTTACAATTGTTTGTAAGCTACCTGATGGCGTTTGATTTGTTTGAATTTGTCATAAACGTATGTGTTATCCGTCTTAGTCATACCGTACCCAATGCGACTGGCAGCTTCACCGTTGCTGTTTCATGCTTGGAATAACGCAACTTTTCACAACATCGACGAGCAGCAAACTGTGTGGAAAAAGGATTATAGATAGGAGCTGCAGTTGCCTGTTAGAAGCAGCCCATAAATACGCCAAATAACGACAAAACCGATGTACAATTAAAGCGGGCATTAGACTACATGTACGTAAGAGCGAAACAAAATCTGTTCATTCAATGATTGCACAATAAAGCACTCTGGAAAGGAGCTGACTAACATGACATCGAGAACAGAGGCGAACAAATTTTATCTTAGACTGTACTTCAGACGAAAACAAAATCGCGCACAAAAACCCGGTATCAGCTGACGCCGCAAGCGCCACTGAGGATCGGTCACTTGCGCCACCGCGCGGTGGGTGAGTTAAAGAGGCTGGCGATCTGGCAGCAATGGGAACCGGCGCGACGCTGCAGGCATCGTAGTATACTCGGTTACAACTTAAGAACGGCACCGAAGTTGCTGCTGTGCCTAATCACCGCAGCCGGATGTCACTCCGCGCAGCACAAGTAGCGCGTTACTGGAATATTTGAAACATGGCACGAGCCCGTTTTTGTATCTTGTTGGACCTATAATGCTTATAAACTACTGCAGCGACGCAAACAACTACGTGAGAAAAGGCAGACGATATCACGCATTCGTGGCAGTCTCCTTTCAAAACGCGCGCGCCCGTTGACACCCGGGTCCGTCGCTTAGGCGGAGTGATACCGTACATGAGCTGGTGCCGCTCTTAACTTGTTCCCGAGTATAGTACAGGAGGCGATGGCTCAAGTCATGGCGGGAACTCGGCTTCACAAATTGTAACGTCAGGGCCTCTCCTAACCTTTTCTTTCCTCCATGCTACCCCCAATTCCCATGTCGGCGTGCGATCGCAGCGACACTTTCCGCTCTAGGTGATTTGAGAAACTCAATTGCTGATTCCCTCGTCGCGCGACGGCCCCGCAAAACCGGATAGCCAATCAAGGCTGCGGAGTAGGCTGACCTACCCGGAAACGAAACGTTTGTTTACATTCGGCTATGGAAACGGCGGCGGGCGGGCGAGCCGCCGCCGCTCGGCTCGGTCGGCCAGCGCGTGGCCCGCTATCGCTGTACGCGCCGGGTCGGGCCGGCAAGCAACTTTCCGTGCGCTTCGGTTTTTCAGCGTACGCGTACGCGTGCTTCAGCGGCTTCAGCGTACGCGTGCACTAATCAACGAACAGAGTGAAACTCATCAGTGTGGACAAACTTGTAGGGGTTGTAAAACCAAGTAGTCATCGTATATAGGTGGATAGCGAAACGGTAGGTTGACTTGCAGCCTCTTCGTACTGCTATCGGCGACTGGTTAAACACCGTTCGGAGGCGTCAGAATTTTGCGCCGGTGAAAGAAGCGAAATTTGGTGGCCGTGATGCGGGTGTTGTGGCGTGAAAGCAAGCGTGTGCATTTCTTCGTGCAATAATATGTTGAAAAGAGCATTTCTTGAGTTTGTTATTTTCGGCTCCTCCGCAAACACGGCAAGCTTTCGGCATTGTTCCAGGTGAGTAGCATGTGTTTTAGTTTGATTTCTACCTGCTTTTGTCGCGCTCGTGTAACATAATTTTCTTTGACAGCAAATGGTTGACGCACAAAGAAGGTCGTACAAGTCCGGGGAAGCAGGCTGTGCTGAACGCAGTCGCATCATCGCTCATCGCAAGTGCGAACACACCGCCTCATGGCCGCATCGCGCGACCGGGGCCGCTCGCGCGACGAGGCAAATCGCCAGTGGGAATGAGCCTTTACAATAAACAAACTCAAGAAGGCTCTTTTCAACATATTGTCGCACGAAGAAATGCACACGCTTTCTTTCACGCCACAACACCCGCAGCACGGCCCACAAATTTCGCTTATTTTCACAGGCGCAAAGTTCTGACGCCTCTGAATTCTACGCGTGTTTACCAGTCGCGGATAGAAGTACGACGAGGCTGCAAGTCAACCTACCGTCTCGCTATCCACCTATATACTATGAGTACTTGCTTTTACAATCCATACACGTTTCTCCACACTGATGAGTTCCACGCTATTCGTTGATTAGTGCACGCGTACGCTGAAGCCAAAGAACCGAAGCGCACGGGAAGTTGCTTGCCGGCCCGACCGGCGGGTACAGCGATAGCGGGCCAAGCGCTGGCTGAGCTAGAGTGTACTATACTCGGATACAACTCAAGAAAAATGCGGCTTTTCCTCATCAAAGGACCCCCATCCAGCCAATGGTGTCGCCGTATCAACGTGACGTCGCGGTAGACCGCCTCCACGCCGCGCTCACGGAAGAAATCACAAAACATGTTCTTCCGCGCTTACGGACTTCTACCAAAATGGCCACCTCCGCTGTTCGCGTCGAACCGTCGGCGTCGCCGGGCTCTCTGAGGACGATTTTTAGTGCCGTCCAGTTGTATTCCTTGTTTGCGTGTTGTGTGCAGTGTTCTTAACATGCTCGGTAATGACAATCGCTACGGTGTTTTTTCTTCTGCTTTGTGAGCGCTCGCGTTGCCGGTAAGCAGCCGCCGCTGGCTGCAGTTACTGCAATCTGTGTACGCTGTATGATACGAAGCGGTCGTCATCATCCTGCGCGGGCGTTTGGCCTTGATCGTGAAGTGCTTCTCGTTCTACCGTTTATTCCCTCCTGCGTCTGTGCTACCCACGTTATCGCACCAGTGTCTGCGACTGGGGGCGATAACTCCTTGTTTATTTCTTGTAGATTACGCCAGAAAGTTGTAAATATTGTGCATAGCGCATGACGTTAACGCCATGGACAGTATGCATGGGGCGAAACGCAAGCCGCGCGACGTCGCGCGCTGCATTTCGTTAGAGCATATATGTCGAGCCGTGTGTCCCAAGTCCATTCGGGCGCAAGCGTATTCGCCCAAATTGTGATCAAGTTGCCAAATACAAGAAGCAGAATGTTCGCACTTTTTGACCGTGAATGCGTACGAGCTGTAGCTTAGCTACGTGATGGGATTTAATATGCCACCTTTTCTATTTTGTTACTCGGTTACGCTCAGATTCCATTGTTAAATGTGTTAATTGCAACACTAGTATGTTTTTGTCGCCTGTTTTTTGTTGGAGGGCCTTAAGTTGTTGTTTCGGACAAAAACCTTTGTGAATTAAATACGAATAGGCATCTGCTTTGAGTTTGCATTGTCTATGATAATAAGATTCCACAGGAGTGTTACCACTGTAAGTTCAATTTCATTGTCCAATGTGTTAATTTATTTTTGCTTTGTGAATGAGCTGTGGTTCGCGATAGTGACATTGCATTAGCTAGATTTCACCGGTATGACCAGCTGCAACAATGCATGTGAAGACATGAAACGCAGCACTGAAATCAAATAAACCACCTTTCAAATTTTTCTACACATGCGCATGCATATTGTTCACCAAATCAAATTGGTACATGAGATGTGCATTATTGAAGCTATATAGACACTGCTCGCCTTGTTGTTTTTGTCTCTTAATTAAGAAGCTGCTGCTGCTGCAATGGTCATCTGCATGCACGTGCTCTAAATTCGAAATAGATTCAGGGTGGAAACAGCTCAGCATTTCATCCATTCTCACTGTTGCGTCACAAGTGGCCGCTGGAGCGAGAAGCTCGCTGCTCCAAGTCAAATAGCAAGCTGCTGCTTGCCACAGCACTGTTCGCAACTCAACTCGTGCAATGTCTACACATATATTAGGAGTGTAAATCACAATGACAGAACATGAATTGATGCCCACTTCATAACACAGGCAATGAAGTCTGTTTGAAGGGTTACGTAGTGATCTGCACTGATTGATGACATGTCGGTTGAGTTCATGCATGGAAACACACATACGGTACACATCGCTGCACTGAAACTGGTCAATGCATATCATACTTTTCTTGCTACGCAAAGGCAAAAGCGGATCATATGTTCAGGAGGAAATTTATAATCTCGCTAAATATGCACTACATGAAATTATTCCCGTACATGGGAGGATCGATTTAAACCAACCTTCTTTCACCTTCCCAAAGCTTTGGGGATTGTTTTTAACATTGTGCTTCTGCATTTTATCCAGTGGAGTAGGCAACAGATAAAACCTATTTATCTCAAGTCCGGCGTAAGACAGCAGATAGCTAAATAGAATAAAATTAGAAATAAAACACCGAAGCAACTTTTCTTGTCCTCACTGCTGTATCCTGTCAGATTTGGCTCAGACAGCTAAACAGACGCACTGCTGAATTATGCAGAGCAAATGAAACGAGCAATAAGACACTGAAGCAGATTCATTTGCTCCTAATGATCTACAAGGAAACAACTTGGCTCAGCCAGCCACACCGGCACACAATGTTCAGTTACATGCTTCCACGTAGGCATTTAATTTGCAACTTTGTTTCTGCATCCAATACACGCATAAGTGTCCAAACAATGTAAAAAACTTGGGGTGAAAACTCGAGCTAGCGTCTTTTCCTGTAGGTGAAACTTGCCTTTATAGCCATTTACATAGTGTCGCACAAGGAGCCCTAGAGCCACACACTGCAGATGATTCTGCTTGAAGTGAATTTGCGAACTCGCTTGACTCTGCTAGCACACACCTCATGCTTTACGTGCGAATAGCCATCCTCCCTGTGCAGCGAAAACTATCGCATAGTGCAAGCGTGGCCCTGCTTCCACAAAATAGTTTGGAACAGTGTGGGTTTCCTCTAGCTCGAGATGTACAATTTTCTTTTATGGATACGTCTGCCACGCAGTGTCTTGTCAGGACTGCACTCATTCGGCCTAATTCCTGCACCACACTTGCAACAAATGAAATCAAAAACCAAGCACTGCAACAGCCTTTTCTGATTCTCATAGCTACATATCAAGGCAACTAGTCCTGAGCCAGCACCACACAATACACCGCTCGGTTTACTACAGCAAATGAGATCATGCATCGATTGTTTAAATAACTTGTCACCCTCACTGTCATACTGGAAAATCCCTGTTGACTCTACAACACAGCATACAACACTGAGTAATGGCAAATGAAATAAAAACCAAACACTGAAATGCATCTTCTGATTCTCATAGCTACATATCAAAGCAATCAACCATGAACAAGTTACGCAGCACACACAGGCTTCTCAGTTAACTCCAGAAATAAGTCTTAATAACGCACACAAACAGCATGTCTGGTCTTCTCTGCTGTCTGATGGAGTTTCTTGCTCCTGCAGCTATGGAAACACACCTACTTAAGCTAAATTGCGCACTCCACACTAACTGAAAGGGGCAAAGGCGGCACTGGCGATAGCTGGCCGCCTTACACATCTTCAAAGGACTCGATACCAGATAGGTCACTGTCGGAGTCCATGTCATCTTCATCCAGATGGATTATAATAGGTTGAACATGCGCACTTGCTCCACCGTCTCCCCTGAACTTTGTTTCAATGCTGATCACATGCTGAACTGCGTTTGCCCAGTGTTGAGCTGTTACCTTGGCAGCTTCTTCCCTCAGGAGCACCTCTACATCTGCCAGCTTAAATGTGGCATTTCTGGCTGCGACACCTCGTGTCATCTGCGCCCATATGAGCTCAATGGGATTGAGCTCACAATGGTATTGGGAGCCTAAGCACAATACATCCTGCCCTTTCAGCTGCACCGTCAATACAATACTTGATGTACAGTGTCTTTACAGAGGCCACAAGGCTGACGAGCTCTTTCTTAAGCATTTTTTCATCCCAAGCAAGTCCTTTGGACGTTAGCCAGTCCTGAACGACCTGTTTGCGCGAAGAAATCGTAGGCACTGCTTCTTCCAGCCGCGAGTGATACGAGGCATTGTCCATGGCAATTACACTACCTTGTGACAGTACTAGTTGCAGCAACGGTGCCAAACCACCTTTCAAAGCGGGTGCCGTCCATCTCCTCGTGGTAGTCGCCCGTCTTCGTACCCCGAAAGATATCCAGGCAACTACTGACGAAGCCGTCCTCGCTGCCGATGTGCGTTACAATCAGGCGCTGTATTTCCCTGACGGCTGCTTCAAACCTGTCGTCAGACCACGCGTGAAGGCGTCGTGGTGGGAAGCAACCGTCGTGTCCATCCAAACAGTCGATAGCGTGTGTCCCGCATTCACCCAGGTTTCATCAAGGTAGAAGATTTTTCTACCTTCCATCGTGTACCTGGCGACATCGTAGAGGTACTTCTTCTGCCACGCGATTATGTCGTCCCGCTCGATCAGCAGCGAGTTCCGGCCCCTCTTCTCATACCTGAACCCGATGTCATTCAGCAGGCGGCGCACAGTCCATGGCTTGAGAGGAGTAACATCGCCACTAGCATTGAAATCCGCCGGAATTGCCTTCACTGTCGGAATCTCATTGCTGCGAAAAAAGCGATGCACGGACGACCGCAATGCGCACTTCGTGAAGTCGTCGTACACTACTGTGCGTAGTTTCTTTCCGGCGCTTCGTGGGCGCTTTTGGGAGGGCGTCGCAACGTTTCCGTCGTTACTTTTCATCTCCTTCTTCACGTCCATCACCAAGCTGACGCTGACTCCAAGAAGATCGCTCACGGTCGCGGCCGTTTCTTCAACGCTGCGCTCTGGGCAATAAAACGTTGGCTCTGGGTGAAGATGCCGCAAACGAACGTACGCGTTCCGGATCATCTCCCGTCCGCAGCTGCAGATGACACGGCCGCTTTTGTTTTTCTTGTACCATCGGCGTGGCGTAGATGGCAACGCCCACAATCTCAGTCGAGAACGATGAACGCACATTCAGATGCGACTTCTTCGGGATCCATGGCGGGAAATGGGGCCGGCAATGCATAAAACCAGAAGCTGCCAGAAGCAAGCGGCTCAGGGAAAATCCGGAAGAGCATAATTTAAACTCGCTACTGCAGCTGACGATAAGTTCTTTCACGCGTTGCATTAAAATTGGCACATAAAGAATTTTAGCTAAGGTTTTTATCTCCGCTCAAAGTGAAGGCGCCCTTAAGAACTACTTTTAGGCACGGACGCATTAAGGAAGCTTGGCTCCGAGCGCTGCCTGCAGGTGCAAGGCGGTCGGCCACGACGTTACCTTGATAGAGCGACACTATTGGCTGGAAGGGGGTAGTGGAAGTGGGGGATTGGGCGACGCCCCTTTTTTCTTGACTTGTATCCGAGTATAGAAGTTTTAAAGTGGCCCGACCGGCGGCCCGAAGAGGTGCTCTTGTGGCGCAGAAAGAAAATAGCCGGGCTGGCCGCGACAACGGTGGCCAGGAAACGCTGCTGCTGTACGCTCGAAGCGCCTAAAGGTTGCTCTGAGGGACGTCCGACTGCTTAAATATACTGTAGGTGCAGGCACTGTGGGTAGCGAAATAAGAAATAAACGCTTCGGCGCATTTTCAGTTACTTTTGCGCTTTCCGATCGACAACAACGAAACAATTACTGTTTTTCCTTTGGTGCAGTATTCATAGCGGATTGTAAATTATGTAATTTCAGCAAAATTTTCGCTATTACAACTTCCCCGCTAAAAATATTTTGCGTGAAATGGCCTAATATGAACGAGTTATGATTGCTTATGATCCTGTCCTTATTATGCTGCTAGACTGACATATAATTCGTTCACACAAATGAAATTAAAAAAAATATGAAGCCTGATGATGGCTTTTCAGAATAATTTTTTATTGTGGTGTAATTTACGTGAGCTGTGAGCAGTGGCCCACTTGTGATAATTAAGGATCAGCGTGGTGTTAATTGCATGCTGTCGCCTGGCCCAGCAGAAAATGACACACGCAAGCGAAAATTGTTTTAAATAAAAAAGGGTTATCTTAGTTGTTAGCCAAGTTGTCTTCAAAACCTTGTTTTATTGCAATTATTTTCCAAACATTCTATTTTTCCTACCATCTTTAACCTGGTTTAGTTATTGATTGATTGTGGGGTTTAACGCGCCGACGCTACTCCGGCGATGAACCACGCGGTAGTGGAGGGCTACAGGTTAATTTTTTTCGACCACCTCCATGGGGATCTTTATCTTAATTTTGCGCCGAAATCTCGAGCACAAGGGAATTCCGCTTTTCTCCTCTATCAAAAAAGCGGCTGCCGCAGCCGGGAATCGAAGCCGCGTCCTTGAGCTTAGCAGCGTAACTTAGCCAAGAAGGAGCCGAATCAAAGAAACACAAATTTTATTCAGAAGTATACTGAGAGAACAAGTACACGCACATAAAACCAAAGCAAGGCATAGATTAGATCATTAACAAATATATTGATCGACAAAAGTAAAACATAACGTGGGAAACCATACACAGCCTATTATAAAAGGAAGTTCAAAGTTCAAATAAACGGAACTGGGACTAAATACACATTTTTATTGCAGTTTCGCTGGCAACGAAAATGAAATGTAACGCGATAATCACAACACCCAGTCTATTCAACAAAGAAAAGTACAAGAACGATAGCATAGAGATTTAACTGGGACAAAAATACTTTGCTTACATTTTGGCCAACCCATTTTCAGAACTTCGCATGTAATCGTCACGACGTAAAACCCAACCAAGTTTGCAGTCAAGGTCTCACTGTGCTGGCCGCGACCAATACCGGGGAAGGGGAATGTGACAAGTGTGTGGCGCCCCCATCCCTCATATTCGTTGGCCGCTAAGTTCAGTGGCCCCACCAGGCTCGGTGGGCAACCTTGTGTGTGACCGGGCAATAAACACGCCGAGCAGAGCTGCTCGGTGGTCAGTCACCGTCACCACCAGCACGCTGCATGTCGTCTCTCGGCTGGAGGGTACCCTACCCTCCCAGGTTCACGAACGCGGGTCTAAATCGTGACACTGGCGACGAGGGAAGAAGCCCGCGGAGCCGCCGAAGCCACCGTGAACGCCGCCACCGAGAACGCCGAGACACCGCCCCCTCAAGCCAGCCGCCATTACGCCATGCCGCTGTACGGGAGGCTCGAGCCGTTCGAGGGGAAGGGTCCGCCTGGGCCGGTCGGCGGTTTTTCCGGGCGGGCGAACGACACACCCGAGGCGAAACAGCGCGACATCTTCCTGGCCAGCTGCGGGACCCGCGTCTTCGCTCTCCTGCTCGACCTGCTCAAGCCGGCCACGCCGCACGACAAGTCGCTGGGTGAGCTGCTCGCGACGCTACGCTCGCAATACAGCCCGGCTCCGTCGACTCTAATGGAGCGTTTTCGCTTTAATAACCGGAGCCGCCGAGACGGAAAGACGCTCGGGCAGTTCGTCGCAGCGCTGCGAGGGTTGGCGAGCGGCTGCGCCTTCGGGGAGCAGCTCGACTCGCTGCTCCGGGACCGTTTCGTCTGCGGCATCAACGACACCGCCATGCAGACGCGACTCCTGGAGCTTCCCGACCCCGCGCTGGACGACGCCGTGAAGGCAGCGCTGGCGATGGAGGCTGCGGCCAAGGACGCGGGCGAGCTAGCGCGTGGCCGGCTCACCGTCGGCGGAGGCGGCGGTGAACAAGATGGCGGCACGGCATGGCAGGTGCGTTCGCTGCGGTGGTGACCACCCCCCTTCACAGTGCCAGTTCGCGCAAGCGGCCCGCTTTTGCGTGCGGAAGAACTGGGCACATTGCTCGGGCGTGCCGAGGGGGGACACGGCGGACGGACGGAAGCAGCAGCCGGCGTCGAGCACAGTTCCGCGCCAGCCCACGGCCGAGGGAGTCGGCGCAAGGGTAGGCGGCGGGGGCGTGCGGCAGCAGCTTCGGGTGCAACGGCTAGGCTTCACGTCGTGGCCGAAGACCCGCAGATTTTCGACATGTGGCACGCGGGCACAGTGCAACCGTCGGTGCCACCATACATGCTGACCGTCGAAGTCTGCGGGCGCCCCATCTCCATGGAGCTGGACACAGGGGCCAGTGTGTCGGTCATGGCCGGGAAAGCCTTCAAGCGCACCTTCCCTGGCGTGGCCGTCGAAGCGTCGGGCGTCATGCTGCGCAGCTACTCCGGACAGCTCGCCCAAGTCGAGGGTCAAGCCCAGGTCAGCGTCCGCCTTGGCGACAGGGAGGCCACCCTGCCCCTGTACTTGACCAAGGGGTCGTCACCGACGCTGCTGGGCCGGGACTGGATCCTGGCGTTGGGCGTGAGGCTGCCGGAGTACCAGGAAGCAGTGCATGCATGTGGCAGACGGCCCGAGCCTCCTGACCAAGTTCGAGGCCCTGTTCCAGCCCGAGGTGGGGACATTCACCGGCACGGCGGCAAAGTGAGTTGAGGTGCCAGAGGGAGCACTGCCCCGTCCAGCCCGACTGCATGGACGGCGTCATCGAGCAGCTGCTGCACCGGCGAGAGGCCAGCACCAACGGCGGCGGGGTGCTGGGCACCAACGCCACCTGCTGCACCTGGTGGTGCTGGGTGCCAGGGCCAGCGCCCAGCAGGTGGCGCAGGCTATGCGGCAGGTGCTCCCGCAGGGTTTCCGGCTCGACGACAAGGCCCAGTACGCGCTGGACTTCAGGATCATCGACGGCGACGTGGGCCTGCCGCACAACTCGTTCCGCACGGAGCCCCTGCCCCACGGCTGCCTGTGCGTGTACGCCAGCCAGCCGGGGCTGGAGTACATCCGCGAGAGCCTCGAGAAGACCCTGCTGGCCAACCTGGAGCAGGAGGACCGGCTGCCCTTCCACGGCCTGCCCCTGGTCATGGTGTTTGCGGGCCAGGGGGACTTCCTGCGAGAGGAGGGCATCAACCGGGCCAAGAGCCTGCAGTGCCCCTTCGTGGACGACGGCGGCGGCCTGGACCCCGTGCGGCTGGAGCAGGCGCTGTGCGCGCTGGTGGAGAGCATCGAGGCGGCGGGCGGGCCGGCTTCGCATCTACCAGGCGCTGCCCGCGGTCGTGGGGCCCCGGCCGGACCTGAGGCTGATGCTGTGCATGGTGTGCGGGGACCCGTACGCGCCCGAGCAGGTGCTGGCGCCCCTGCTGGCGCAGCCGGGCTGCCTGGCCACGGGCCCCCTGCACTGCCTCAGCCTCGACTCCTTCAAGGGGAGCCAGCTTCACCGACCGCTGCCAGCACAGCACCAGGGGCTGGTGCTACTCGGCCACTGTGGCGCCACGCGCAAGTCCTTCGACACCGGGAAGGCTGACAGCTGGTGCGAGTGTGACACAGGCAGCACCTAATGCTGCCACAACGGCCTCGTCACCTGTGCTCCGGCGGAGTAAGAGACTGCGGAGACCTCCGGACCGGTACTCGCCGGGGGGACAGGTGTTGTTTTGTGTTTGTGTAGAGGGTACCCTACCTGGAGGGTACTGGAGGGTACCCCTACCCTCCCAGGTTCACGAACGCGGGTCTAAATCGTGACAGGGAAAACTTTCCCGATACCGACCGCCAAAGTTTAACTCGATTTTGGAATTTCGAAATATCTGTCAAATAAAAATTTTTCTCTCCATGAAACATATCCAACCAGAACTCTACACGGACGACAAGTGTGTGTTGTGCAATAACTCCAGGGCAACAGCCGCCCATTTATTATAGGATTGTGAAGTGCGACCAGACGAAGCTTCAACCAGGATCGACCTGCCGCCGTGGTTACAAGACGCGATACGCAGTTACGACAAGGACATTCAACTCTCAGCCGTCCAGCAGGTCCTAACGGCTCTCGAACGGCAGCACCGGAGAGAAAGCTGCGGGCCGACGCCCTCCCTTCGGGGACAAGGGTGTCCACCCCCGCAGTGAGTAGCAAAAGTGTTGCTTAGTAGAATGCCACCAGGATCGATGTGTGAATACGTCCGGGCGTAGTGGAGACATTACGCCTGTTGCCGGCACTCATTAAAGTCTCTTTCACTTCACTTCTCTCGGTGCATAATTACCTCCTGTAGGCGGTACGCATTTGCCCCGATTTCTCTCGAAACTTTTTTTTCTCCCTAGGACCAGGGATATCTTGAAATCTTGACAGAGAGGACACAAGGCAAAGTTCGCACAAGCAGCCTATAATGTCCCTGCTCGAACGCTTAGCTCCCAGTACGCGCGAAACGCGGTCGTGAATAGCAAATTTACGCGAAGTACGCGCTGTGCAAGGCGCATCTCCCCGTTACCGGAAGGCGGTCTGTCGCTTACATCGTTCCGAGATAGCTACATGTGGACAACACAGCTGATCATGCGGACGACGAAAAGCCTCCAGAAGTGCCTACAACGGAAGAAACACCAAACATGCAGCCTGCTTCAAAAGAAGATAGAAAGTAGCGGTGGCCACCAAAAACCGATGTGGTGCATTAAGCAGCTTGAGAACGCCTTTTTTGGGATGCAGATGCGAGCACCACTTAGTTCTTTCTTTTGCAATATGAAAAATTGTTTTCCCTCCGAATTATTTTCCCTTCATTCGGAAATTTTTCCATTATTTTTTCTCCATTTGCAGTGGAGCTAAGGAGCACCAGCTGCTATTTCATTGACCTGGCCACAACGTTTTGGAATTCCACATGTGTATCTTAAATCTTAAGATAATATTACGACTTTGAGTTAACGGTAGCTGTAATCAAGATCGTTTTCAAAGTACGCATAAGGAAATGTGAAAGTATTGTTTGGTGGAAGGCGACGATAATTTATGATGACTGATTGTGGGGTTTAACGCGCCGACGCAACGCAGGTGATGAGGCGCGCCGTAGTGGAGGGCTCCGGATAATTTTGACCACCTGGGGATCTTTATCGTGCGCCGAAATCTCGTACACACGGGCGCTTTTGCTTTCGCCTCCATCAGAAAAGCGGCGCCGCCGCGGCCGGGAACCAACCCGCGACCTCGGGCTCAGCAGCGCAACGCCTTAGCACTGACCACCGCGGCGGGTGACGATAATTTTATGTTGGGTCGTATTAGTTTAAAATTTTCACAAGCGGAATTACAGCGTTTTGCTTTCTAAATCAGCTGCCCAAAGGCGTGGATTCTATTTCCTGCCACGACAGTTGCTTTTCTGATGGAAAAGAAAAGCTAGAAACGGCCATGTGTTCAAGATTTCGGCGCAGGTTAGAGATTCCCAGTTGGTGAAATTTATCCTAAAACCCACAACGGCGCCCCTCGTGCCCGTGTGGCGTCAGCGCGTTAAACCTCAGAATCAATCAATAAATCAGCTGCCCAGGTTCCAAACACCGCAGCGAGCAGCGCAAATCTTGCCGCGCGCAGGATAGCGGGATGCGGGAGCTGCTGCCGAAGAGGCGGCGGCTGTTCAGTTGTTGTGGACAGCAGCGCCGCCGCTATAGGCCTGCTGCGCTGCCCAGGGGGCGCTGCGCAAGCGGCTTCCGGGCAAGTACTTCCGGGTAGTACAAACCTGCGCGGGTCCCATAGGATCCCATGTTTACAGAAGCAAAATGAACTCGATGTGCCCGATTGTTTTGCGACATGGTCACCAGCCCAGGCGGGTAGAGCTGGCTCAAAAATGTGTCTAAACACGGATGCCGCCATGATGCCACGCTGTAGTTGCCAGATCAGTAGTTGAAGATATGGCTAACAATTTTTCTGAAAATGAGGCACAAATTTAGGGCCCTAAGCTAGATAGAATTAGGCACCTTTATGGCAATAACTGAGTTGATTTACGAGTTTGTATGCTTTTTATTAGTTTTCTCGAAGCATTCATGCTTGACGAACCAAAAATAAATGGAAAATTAAGCAAAAGAGGACGTCGGGCTGTGGCGCCAAATTCAGTTTCGGTATATTGTGAGGAGCGTCACTCATGTGGGGATAATTTACAAAGGTTCACTTTAACACACTTTAGTGTCTGCTATGTCACTTCGTTGCTTGCGAAGACAAGCTTGCGAAATCTGCCGACGATACGGAATAAAGCCGCCGCAGCCTATCTTCAAGGACACCTTCTCTACATGTCCGTAGTGGCTGCTGCCGATTTGAACTCGCCGTCAGCCGGTCATATCATGTTACGCGAGACATTGCGGGCAGATCGGCTCCTTTTGACCGTATATGATTCGTAAATTAAAAACAACCAAATGTACGAAACATTTTACCATGCCTAGCGTATAACTAGGCTCTTGTTTACGAGTGCTGTTATACTTTCACTGAACGGTGTTTTACTTCAGTGAGAGATAAAACAACCGCCAACTAATAATAATAATGGTAACTTTTTTTTCACAATAAGGTGGTTTTCTAGAGGAGGACAAGGCGAAGCCGAAAGGTAATCCCGAATGTAGGTGCAGAAATCTCCTGTATGGGTGTGTGCGATTGGTGCATGCCCTTCGATCGCTGAAACACGGAATCTGAAATATTCGAGAATATATTGATGCTTTGCATGACACATTTCTTAAACTCGGTGGATCAGCGACGTTGTTTTATTACGTATACTTGCACCTCTGCTCTCATATGGCCCATGTATATACTTGCACAGAGGAGGAAGGTGGGGGAGGAGTAAACTTCATTCATGTGAGATGGGCACCCGTGGGGTGGGGCGTTAAGAAAAATATTCTGTCCTTCCCTGGGTGCCTTCGCCAAATGAAACGGAAACTTCTGTTCACGCCCAATTATCAGGACCACCCCGCCTGCAGGCGGGTTTTGCCTGAAATGCCTGCGGGTTCGGCGGGAAATCTGTCTGTCAACAGAAAACGCTTAGGAAGCATGTTGAGGTAACACACATATGCGCTTTCTTGGGTCGCAATGGGACCATCATGTATTTTATGCAAGGCGCAGTTGACGAAGGATATACGTCTTCCTTGAAAAGTAAATTAATTTGACTGTACCTATAAATTGTTATTGCCCCTCATTAGTTGAATCATAGTGGTTAATTTTGAAACAGCTGCCAAACATAACTATAGCAGGTGAATCAGACTGCCTAGCATGAGACTATTAATCGCTAATATAGAGTATTCAGACACTTAATGTGTATTGCATATGACAGTCATTAAGAAAGCGGACAATAAACTGAACTCTAAATTTTATTATTTATGGCAGTTACATCTGGCCGTATCGGTTCAGCCAGTGCCACCTAGAGACGTTCTTCAGCTGTGTACACCAGATAAAAGGAAGGAATGCGATATGCGAATGTGATACGCGATAGAAGGAAGGAATTCGATATGTGTAGCACAGCCTTCTCATTTATGCCAACATTAAACCGGTGGTCGCAAAGGTGCCCCACCAGACCTTGTGGAATTTCCACGCTTCCATTCCAGCGTGCTCACAGCAACAAGGATGATGACGAAGTTGCATTAGCGAAGCTGGGTTCCAGTAATGCTGTAGCTGATTATGAACGTTCTGGCTAATGCTCATTCAGATTGTGGTAACCAGCATAGCAAGAGGTTCATATGTACAAGCAATTCTCATCCAGCAAATTTTATTTCGCCACCAGTAATACCAACAGACCTCTAGGGAAGTTTGTGATGGTAAGAGCAAGGCTAAAATGACCTAATGGTGCGACT
>JABSTR010002907.1:0-50001 GCA_013339765.2 Haemaphysalis longicornis | reverse complement strand
CGGCAGAAAATGCTGTTTCATAAATACACTCGATTTAATGCCAATGAATTGCTCAAAACCCTTGGGGATAGGTTATATTGGAAGCAGGGCTTTTACCTTGCTTCACGCATCACCATCTGTACAAAGAGGAACCAATTCATATAGTGGACAAAACCCCATGCCTGCTGCTTCTAGTACCCCAATACATTCCTAGTTTCACCACAATAGCGTCTAATACAGGTTGAAATGAATGCCTTCAATACTCTTGCCCTGCGGGGCGCTTAGTTTGCGCAGTGAATACGTGATATTTTCCCCCAAGTATATGCTTTAGAGTAAGCTTAAAATCACAAACCGACATTAAACGTGCGCTTTATTTCGCCACATTCACTGTGAAAGTGCGAAGTGCAGAACACTAAACTTACCGCTCCACAGAAACTAATCGTCATTTTTCATCTCTAGAAGCGGTGCAAACTGACAAAAGTTACTATACAAGAAAAAACCGCAGTCGACGAATTCTAGTAACGCAAACTAGTATTCCGCCCTTTGTTTTTTTATCGACTAAACGTACGCAGAAAAACGTTTCGCAGCAAATTTTCACTTTCACAAGCAGGCTAGAGAACTTCCAAACCATGAATTACCTGCCGAAGTTTTAATTAATTGGCCGGACTGTCTTTACTGCAGAACGTACTAAACGGGAATTTCCGCGCAGAATTTCTCTTTTGAAACCTACAAGAGATTAAGTTTTCTTGCCGAAGTCCCTGGCGTGTTAAAACGTCTGAAACTTTATTTTTTACGTTTTAGAAGTTGGGCAGTGTGAGCCGATTTATTTACAAGTTCACACTGGGGAGTTAGCTGACTTAAAACAGCTTAGTTTCTCTTTTTAATTCTCCTTCTGGCGTTGCCGCTATGAAGACAACTTACACGTTACATTTAGGAATTTTTGCTGCTTTGCATCTTTCTTTTTCAACAGCCGACATTGGGAAAATGCTGCTGAAAGAAACGTTTCTCTTGAACAAACGGTTCTTTTATTTAACTATATACGCTTTACAAATTATTTTAAGGAACCGACAGGTACTGCTTACATAGCTACGTAGAAACTAGAAAAATAAGCAGCACTTTTGTTACAGCAAAAACTGCAACAAAGTCAGTGTATGAACTATTCGGTGCATCTTTCAGCCATATTTAGTTACCTTTCAGTGTCTTGCTGAATGCGCTCAGATTTTCGGTTCTGAAGCATTGGCACGTATGTGTATAGATATCCTTAACGAAATTTCCCTTAAGGGGTACTCGCGATATCACATACATGTGGGACTTACTAATTCTTACCCCACAGCCTAACAACCCCCTCCGAATCGCTACGAAAGGTTTTGCAAATTCATAGAAATGTTCCTAGTGGCCTTGTAAACACCTTGCGGTTTATCAAGTATTCACTAGGAGGGGTTAGCTGTCAAGCAAGTGACTGTTATTTTTTCATTTGACCACAGAAACAATAGATCCATAAACAAAGCAAACTAGGCCGTCGTGACCGCTGATAAGTATGTGTAAATCTTTTAGTAATGGTGCGCGGTGGTTTTTAAGTCTGTGGGCCATGAAGGTTTAAGTCCTGTTGAAATGTAATGGGTGAGTCCCCATTAAAGCCTCTGCATATTCCCTCCTTCTTTACTCAAGTTTTCAACAACAAAGCTACTCTTGCCTGGTACAAGAGCCCTCGTTTTCCAGTAAATGATGCCGCCACTATCATCAACAGCAAGTCCGGGAAGAAATGCCGCGACTATCACCATCAGCGAAGCAGAAAAGAAGACGATAACGCTCGGGCAAGCGCTTGTCCTCACGGGCTCTGGGCTGCAGCTTTGAGTTTAGACACATTAAATCTTCTTTATAGCCTTGATCGCTAGAAGTACCGAGTGTCATTCGTGACATTTGTGTTGAGGAGCCGGGGTAAACCCCCTTCATGCTGAGCACCCCCAAGGCCCCGTAAGCCAAGCCCTATACTGAGTCCTGGCCGGCGAGCCTTTCTCGAAGAGCCCGGTGTCCGCACCAGTCGACGTCTCTCCAAGGCCAAGCACCAATACGGGCATTTGACGGCGAATCCCAAAAGGACACAGGTGACACGTGCAATTATCATGACGTCGCAATCGCCGCAGTGACACGCAGCCACCAGATGACGTCGTCCTCGTCCCTCGGGCGCCGATTATGTTCTGGCCGATCGCGCCCCGTAATCCTGCCCCGTTCTATGGCGAAGACTTCGAGGACGTAGAAGACTGGATTGAGCAGTACGAGCGTGTAGCTCGCCACAATGGTTGGACGGAAGACCAGTGCCGCAAGAGCGTCTACTTTTCTCTTTTGAGAAAACTGCTCGCATCTGGTTCAATAACCACGAGGCGGGCCTGAAGTCATGGGAGTCCTTCAAGGAGGGCCTTCGGCGAGCCTTCCCTAACCGCTTTCGACGTCAAAGGGCCGAAGAACTCTTAAGAACCCGGCCCAAGGGCCTACCGAAACGTGACGAGCTTCGTGGAAGACGTTCTGCAATTGAGCACACGGGCGGATCCGCTGGCCACTGAGGAAACCAAGGTGCGGGCCCTTATGAGAGGCGTGAGGAGCGACATTTTTGGAGGGCTCGTTCGCCATCCACCGACGACTGTCGATGAGTTTGTGACGGAAGCCACAAACATTGAACAGGTGCTAGCGGCGAGGAGTCACCATTACCACAGGTTAGTGGCTCCCCCACAATTGCTGCTTGCACTACTACTACTTCTCGCCTCGACCTGAACAGCACTAATGATAGTTGTCTCCGCGAGATCATCCGCGGCGTGCTCCAAGAGGAGCTACAAAAGCTGTTCCCAACGCGCGAGCGGCCTGCTTCAGTATCGGTTGCGGAGGCTGTCAGAGAAGAAGTGCGGCGGACCTTTGCACCCATAATTCCGGTCGACGTTGTCCCCCAACGTCCCTCTGTGACGTACGTCGCGCCGGCTTCCCAGCCGCCCTCGTCAGTCGCCGCTCCTTACTCAAACCTGGTACCACAGCAGCGTGGCCGGTGAGTCGTCGAATATTCCCCCGCCGGGACCACAGCAGCTTCGCCCGCGAAAAACGGATGTCTGGCGAACACGGGACAACCGACCACTCTGCTTCCACTGTGGGGAGCCAGACCACACCTTTCGCCGCTGCCCCTACCGTGAGCTTGGACTTCCAGGTTCCGTCCAAGCGATCCGTGCCCACGTTACGGTCAGAAACCCCGCGAAATCGAAGAATACCTTCGACGCTCAACGCCGCCGTTATCAGCCGTTCCTCGTGGACCCCGTTCGCCGTCACCTCGTCGCCCCCTTCGCCTCTCCGCTCGTCTCGCCGCGAAAGCCTTTCGCCCGTGCCTCGCCGGGAAAACTAAGTACGGCAACGCCTGGAGGTGGTGTTGCCGACGACGAAAGCCATCAAGAACCTCCGCAAACGCCGCGAAGCCCCCACTCCGACTCCCGCAACCCTTTCATCCGTACTGCTGCGCCATCGAACAACCTGTCGATCACTATAGACGGCTACGACGCGACGGCGCTCATTGACACTGGTGCTGATTACTCCGTTCTTAGCGGTAGGCGTTCCCGTCACCTACGTAAAGTGATGACAGCGTGGGATGGCCCGGATATACGTACCGCCGGAGGACACCTGGTGACGCCTGTTGGACTGGGCACTGCCCGCGTCGAGATCCACGGAGAGCCATGCCCTGTGAAGTTTGTCGTTCTGGAGAAATGCTCCCGAGACATCATTCTAGGTATGGACTTCCTCTACGAGTATGGTGCCGTCATTGACCTGGGCTCGAACAGCCTCACGCTGCGGGATGGACCACGGAGTCACTCCGCGCCAAGTTTCGCCTCGGCCAGGGTGTTAGAGGAGCACGTGAAGCTGCCTCCGCTGGCCAGTGTTTTCTTGCTGGTGCAAGTTGACACGTTCCCAGACGGGGAAGCACTCTTAGAAGGAAGTATCCAGCTTCTTCTGGAGAAGGGAATCGGGGTCGCCAGAGGCCTACTGCGGCTTCAAAATCGATGCGCAGAAGTTCTGGTGACAAATTTTCGAAACGAGTCGCAGCACCTGACCAAGGGCATGGCCGTAGCCCACGTGGAAGGCATCGCGGAAATCTCAGCTGTTGACGTGGTGTCCACGCCGATACATCGTCTCTGCCGGAAACGGCAGCAAGTCTGGAACTCGACGTGAACTCAAAACTTTCGGGTCAACAAAGGAGTGAGTTGCTTTCACTGCTCGACGAATTTCGTCAATGCTTTGCTACGCCGTCCGGAGTTGGCCGAACCAAAGTTGCTAAGCACCGGATTTGACTGATGATGCCAGCGCATCCAACTCGCCAACCGCCGTATCGAGTTTCGCCCAAAGAACGAGAGGCAATACAAACCCAGGTGAAAGACATGCTGAAGGACGATGTCATCCAACCGTCTAACAGTCCCTGGGCTGCACCAGTGGTGCTTGTAAAGAAGAAGGATGGGACACTGCGGTTTTGCGTAGATTATCGCCGGTTAAACAAAATAACAAAGAAAGACCTGTACCCGCTTCCACGCATCGATGACACTCTCGATCGGCTCCGCCATGCCCGCTTCTTCTCGTCAATAGATCTGAAGAGTGGGTACTGGCAGATTGAGGTTGACGAGCGGGACCGAGAAAAGACGGCCTTTATTACCCCAGATGGGCTCTATGAGTTCAAAGTGATGCCTTTCGGTCTATGTACAGCACCAGCGACCTTCCAGCGTGTAATGGACACCGTTCTCGCCTGCCGGCCTAAATGGCAGACTTGCCTCGTTTATCTCGATGACGTCGTCATCTTTGCAAGTACGTTCGACGAACACTTACGACGACTTAGAGAAGTACTGAAGGCTCTCGAAACTGCCGGCCTTACGCTCAATCCAAAACCGGTTCGCGTACGATGAGCTGAAGTTCCTAGGCCACATTGTTAGTAGTGCAGGTGTAAGTGCTGACCCAGCGAAAACAGCCGCGGTTCGCGCCTTCCCAACACCGTCTGACAAGTCGGCAGTGAGAAGGTTCCTGGGTCTGTGCGCTTACTATAGCCGCTTCGTTAAGAACTTCTCCCAGATAGCTGCCCCACTGACTTACAAAAGAACGGGTCCCGTTCGAGTGGAATGAAGAACAACATCGCGCATTCGAGGACTTAAAATCCGCTCTGCAAACGACGCCCGTCTTAGGCCATTTTGACCAGGAGGCTGAAACTGAAGTCCATACCGATGCAAGTAGCGCGGACTTGGTGCTGTGCTCATCAAATGCAGGATGGAGCTGAGCGAGTCATCGCTTACGCGAGCCGTACGCTAACCAAAGCGGAGCAAAACTATTCAACCACCGAAAAGGAGTGCCTTGCAGTCATTTGGGCAGTTACAAATTTCGTCCCTACCTGTATGGTCGTCCATTCCGTGTAGTCACAGATCATCATTCACTGTGCTGGCTTGCCAACCTGAGGGACCCATCCGGACGACTCGCTCGTTGGGGACTACGCCTTCAAGAATTTGATTTTTCCATCATTTACAAGTCGGGCCGCAAACACAGTGATGCGGACTGCCTCTCTCGGGCCCCCGTGGAAAGCGCTCAGCCGGAAGTCGATGATGACGACGCCTTCCTGGGATACTACATGGCTCTGATATGGCCGCACTGCAACAACAGGACCCTGAGCTTCAAAAACTTACGGCATACCTTCAAGGCCAACAAGTGACCTTCCCAAAGTTTTTCTCCCGTAACGTGTCCTCGTTCAGTCTTCGACAGGGCGTCCTCTACAAAAAGAGCTTTGACTCAAACGGCAGGTCGTGGCTTCTCGTTGTGCCAGACAGCCTTCGCGACGAAATCATCGAAGCTTCTCATGACCACCCCACCGCCGGACATCTCGGATATAGCCGCACACTAGCCCGGATACGAGAAAAGTACTACTGGCCTCGTCTTCCGAAATCAGTCCGTCACTACACGCAACATGCCGAGAATGCCAGAGGCGGAAGAAGCCGCCAACAAAGCCGGCCGGATTTCTACATCCTATCCAGCCCCCACTAACAGCTTTCGAACAAATTGGCATGGATCTTCTGGCCCATTCCCCATGTCCAACTCAGGCAATCGGTGGATTGTGGTAGCGACGGATTACTTAACCCGCTTCGCAGAGTCTAAGGCGCTGCCACTCGGAACAAGCGCTGAAATAGCGAAATTTTTCATTGAGTCAATTGTTTTGCGGCATGGTGCTCCCCAAAGTGTTAATAACTGACCGCGGCTCGGCGTTCACGTCGAAACTGACGCAGGACATACTCCGCTTGAGTACCACCAGCCACCGTCGAACAACGCCGTACCATCCCCAAACAATGGACTTACAGAGCGCCTCAATTAAGACAATGACAGATATGATAGCCATGTACGCAGACGTCGAGCACCGAACTTGGGACGAAGTGCTCCCATTCGTGACCTTTGCGTACAACACCGCGATCCAAGAAACGACGGGATTTTCTCCATTCTATTTGGCGCACGGCCGGCACGTAAACACCATGCTCGACGCAATGCTGCCCCACTTGCCCAGCGACCATAACCACGAAGATGCGGAAGTTGTCTCACAGCGCGCTGAGGAAGCACGACAACTCGCAAGGATCAGGATTCAAAATCAACAATCCGTCGACGCTAACCGCTACAACCTCCGTCGACGAGAAATACATTTCACCCCTGGTGATCGAGTTTGGTTTGGACACCGGTACGGCGCCGTGGTCTGAGCGAGAAGCTTATGAAGCGGTACTTCGGCCCCTATACAATACTCCGCCGCATTGGTGACCTCAATTAAGAAGTGAAACCTGACAGAGCGCGCACAGCCTCCTGTAGAGGGCCAAGATCCGAAGTGGTACATGTCGTGCGGCTCAAGCCTTACTACAAACGTTGAGGCGCGCACTACGCACCCGCGTATAGAACTGGAAGTGTTCCGTCTTGCAGATGTTGATCCGCGTTGGACAATGTCATTTCGCTTTCCGTAGCATCGAGTCGATGCCCTCTTCAAAGGGGGGAGTAATGCCGCCACTATCATCAACAGCAAGTCAGGGAAGAAATGCCGCGACTATCACCATCAGCAAAGCAGAAAAGAAGACGAGAATGCTCTGGCAAGCGCTTGTCCTCACGAGCTCTGGGCTGCAGCTTTGAGTTTAGACACAATAAATCTTCTTTATAGCCTTGAGCGTTGGAAGTGCCGAGTCTCATTCGTGACAATATTATGACCTATGCCCTATCGCGTCTGCTATGCCGATCTACGCCCATGTCCTTCCAGGCGTTGGGTTACGTTGGCGCGAAGTTTTTAAAGCACCAACGAGTTGGATAAGGTAAATAAACATCCTTTCGCAGCCATCTGGAGATAACGCCATTTCTTGTAGCGCGCGCCCGTTATAACAGCAAATGAAATGGTAACTGTTCTTTTCATTCGATGCTGCTTCCTGCGGCTCTCAGAAAACAAATTGCCGGAAACAGCGATAGCAACCAGCGGCGCAAAAAACACAAACCGCTATCTGGAGAAAAAATCCCGCGCCGCCGGCGAAGGGAACACGAGTAAATGCAGAGCATTGGGGCCTCAGTACTGATTGAAGGCAGTGTTGCTTCCATCGCTTCTTCCGTGATGCTGGAGTAGCAGACACGAGTAAACGTGGGCACGAGCGTCAACCAAGGAAGGAAGGAGCAACGCAGTGACTGAAACACGAGCGACCGCTAGCCGCTATATTTGCAGCGCGCGCAGTAGAGGGAGAGCAGTACGCGGGGAGAGCGCGCATGCGCAAGCAGCGCGCGTCCTTCCACCCCCACCGCGCTGCTATCACGCACCTGTTTACGACCGAGACCGCGACGGAGCGAACGGGTTGACTACGACGCATGCGCGCGCCAGCTGCTGTTGAAGAGAGGAGGGAAGGAGAGGCGCACCTGCTGCGGACGCGGAGCTGTTGACACCGTCCGACGCGGAACAGGCGAGGCTAAGAAATGCTCTGCATTTAAAAAATTGAGGTGCAATAGTCTAGCCGCCGATTGGGTGAACGGCACTTCGAGGTTGCTATCCTGAAGTTGCGTAGTATTAAAGTACGGTGAACAGACAGATAACACAGAGTGAACAGATAACAACAATAAAGTGAACAGACAGATAACAAGTTACACGCTATAAAACCACGCTTGGGACCATACACCACTGACACACGCAACAGACACACAGAAGTCGCCTTGGGTAGGCTGCGGATAGGGCACATCCATGCGACGCACTCGTATCTGCTAACGGGATCTTCTAGACCGCAGTGCAGCAGGTGCGGAGAGACCCTATCCGTAGTGCACATACTAATCGTATGCAAGGCACTCACACAACACGACACAAACACTTCAGAGAACTCTACAGACAACATACTCCCCTACATCTATCATTTTTTCTAGGTGACGATGCCATTGTTTCTGTGAAACGTGTGTTTGAGTATTTGTTAGACGTCAAGTTTTAAACCTCATTTCCTATCACGCATAATGAAATCTGGCCCTATACACCAGCCATCACCATTTTCTTTAATTGATTTTACTATGTTCGGTTTACATTTTTTTTCTTCTTTTTTATACCTACCTTTGTATGGTAATCACTTCTTCTCCTTAAATTAAATAACGTCTTCTCTGGCGCTCTTTGCCCTCGTTGGCCTTGCGCCATTAAACACTAACCATCATCATCATTAAAGTACGGTGACAAGCCCTTCTCCCGTTATTCATCGACACGTTCCCAATACACCCTCCTTAATTTTAAACGCAATAAAAAAGCACAAACCGCTAGAGGATAGTGATGCGAAGTTCAAATAATTGAGTTTAGTCCTGGTGCACAATACCGCTTTCTTGTTCTTGTAATGACGTTGGGTCCTCATAAGCTGATGTGACGTCCATGCGTCAAGGCGGTTAAAGTAAGGAGCGAGAAGAGCGCCTTCTGGAAGATACACCCATTTTTATGTCATACAAAAATGAGGTGGATAATCAGATTCCGGGGATTTCTTTCCTTCGAGTAATAAAAGAACTCTAAATAAAGCGTTAAAAACTACAGGAGGAAAGTGCGGGTGACGAAAGGCTCAAGGAAATTCCGGGAAGTGCAACGTCTTGGCTAGACACTTTCTCGCCTTGTACATTATTGATAGTTCATTTACCTTTAGAAGATATCCAAGGCAAGCTGTCTAAAAAATTCCCCGCATTTCCCCGAGGGGAAGAATGTGAAAGTGCGAATGCAGGAGTTGAATTTGCGCGGTTCGGTAATGTTCGCGAAAGAGAGATCACACACACATACACAACTACAAAGAAAGAAAGATGCATTTATTCACAGACACCTATTTGTGTTGTCGTTGTACTTGATTGCTAGAGCGATCTCAGCTTTTGAAATTTTGTTTCAGTACTCCTTTAAGCGGGTGCAATTAGCCCTTCTCACGCCCGATTCCTGGCCAATCCCCCACGTGGGTTATGTGCCATGTCAGCGGCCAGGCAGCGCGAGCCCATCACCCCCCGTTGCCAAGGAAGACGAGGAGATTCCTGGCCAATCCCCCACGTGGGTATGTGCCATGTCAGCGGCCAGGCAGCGCGCGCGCCCATCTCCCGCGTTGCCAAGGAAGACGAGGAGCGCGCGCACCCGCAGCTGTTGCTATGTGGGACGGACGGCGGTCACCGGAATTCAGGGTCGCTTATAAAGTGCATTCGCACTTAAAACTTGTATCTAGAGGGCCAGCCTGGTGAGTAAACGATTCATTGATGTCACCGTTGCTCAAGGCAGCTTTTTACAAGCCCCCATGAGTAATTCTTCTAAAGCTGATTCTCCTGCTTCTCTCAAATTGTATTTCTTTGTTTGCTCAAATGAACGCCTCTGCCGTGAATATTCTCAAGGGTTTGTTTCAGGATTAGACGTTGTTTGCGCTACGCGTGACCGCCTCCTTGCATTTTTTTTATTCCGGCTCAACCTTGTTGATAGCAAAGATGGGAAGAAAATGTGGCTGTGATGGCTTTGTTGATTACCATGCAACATAGTCCGAATTAATTAGGTGCTGTTTCGCAACCATTTTCCCAAAATCCTTTCGAGATCATCCCGGTTTTCTGTGCAGCTAACGTCCAAACTATTCCTTTACGAGGGTCACTTATTACAAACAAAGAAAAATAATAAGAACTTACAGTACCTCCATCTTGCGCGCTGCCTCGTATTCTGACGTGAACACGTCTATAGGGCCACCACATAGAATATTATGCGTACTCAAGCTTCTCTTGTGATGTAAAACGCGGCCGAATATGAAAGCTATGTAGTAAAGCAATTTCTTGACCTTTTACTTCTCAAAAGCCGCCCAAATCAAGGTCTTAATTACGTTAGCTGCAGGAATCGCCTGTCACAAATTATTGAGCACCACAACCTCCAAATCAAGAATGAACACGTAGTCTGTCAACCAGCGTAGTGTTTTTGCCGAGTACATTTCCTGTGTTGAGTTTAAACAGGATTGCTGATTCACTTGCTACATGCTACTTGCTGAAAGCTCAAAGCTTTCAGAAAAAAAATGCAAGTGTATAAAACTTGCAGTTGGAAGATTCGGTTCATGATGCAGAAACTTAGGGCGGTGCGAAACGTTTAATATAATAGTTCTATCTGCGAGAGTGAACCTTCACCATGCATTTCTCACTTTCTAACTTTTGTAGGACTACTTTGTTTTTCGGTGTGTATATAACAGGTCCAGGTGAAGTAAAATGTATTGTGAGTTCTCGATTATTTATCAGTATACTCTTATTGACAACTTCTGAATAGAATTTTTTTTGATGTCATTAAAAAAGCTAAGATAAATACTTCTGAGTTTGCCCGTTATGCTGGTGTCATGTTTTCATGGTTTTCCATATATGAGTGTGTGTAAATGCAGTTTCTTGAAATTATTTCAAGAAATAACATACGCGAAGAAAGGTACGAATGCATTTATTTCCTACAATGCAGCGTGAAAAAACTGCACGAATAAAACCTGGTCACTCTTCAGATCTGCATGCGAATGTAGAGTGCCAGGTGTTTGCTCCTTCCGCGGAAAAGCGAAACTGCAAGGTACTGTTTCCAACGTGGAAAATTGTGTATGTTTCGTCATCCTTAACTGTCCGTGTGCTCGAACCACAACGAGCCTGTCGCAACATCGGCACTCCGAATGTAAGCTGATTGAATTTGGTCGAAACTCCATGGGTGTATTCAGGAATTTCGGGTAGTTTATGTTTACACAAATATCTGCATCGCATTATCCTTGCGCTCGTGTGTGTGTACCAGCGTGTGCGTGTTTGCTTGTGTATATGTGTCCTGTTCAGAGAAGTTCAAAGAATTGCATTCCGATTATTCTACCAGAAACTGGTTTAGTTATAATAGAAAACTTACTCCTCAGCTTGAGAGCCAGGGCTTTGGCATTGTGACGTAAAACCTTGTAAAGGGAAATTCTGAGTAGCCAAAATGTGCCCAGTGAAAAACTTGTTATACATTCAAGCAAAATTGTTCTCGCTACTGCTCAGTATATGGCCAATCAGAATGTCAGCAAACGACTTCTCGCTGTTATTTGAGGTGCAACACTGGTTTTACCACGCGTCTCCTAAATTTGCTGTCTTGAGGACTCGTTTACAACTCCATCATCTGCCCGTTTCAGGCAGACTGCGCTGGCATCAATGCAAGCCATCTGGTTCAAAGTGGTTTGAAGTACGGAATATTTTGTAGGCAGTACTGGCCCTCTTTCAGAGCGGGCAGAAACTAAGAAATCTGTGCCATGCACAGTAAAAGAAATGTCCGTACAAAGCAAAAATTTCCCCAGTGGACTCAGGCCTTTGCATCTTCGTCTCTACCAAGACAGAGGCAGCATCCACACACTGCAGAAATAAGGCGCAGAGGGCTTCTGAAGTGGTTCGTTTTAAATGCGGAGCATTTCTTAGGCTCGCGATCTCACTCGTCGATGTTGTCGGCGCCATCCACACGCTCACTGCGCATGCGCGTCGCGTCGAGGCGCAGGTGCGCGTCTCTCTCCCGTACCCTCCTCGCTCTCAACAACAGGTGCGGCGGTGCAGGAGGAGCGCGTGTACCCCGTGCGCTCCGTCGCTCTCAACAACAGCTGCGGCGGTGCGGGGGGAGCGCGTCTGTGCGCGCATGCATCGTAGCTACCCGTGCGCTGCGTCGCGCTCAACAGTAACGGCGGCAGGGCGTGTACACGTGATAACGGCGTGGTGGGTGCGTGGAAAGTTCGCGCGCTTGTGTGTGGAAGTGTGCGCATGCGCGTCTCTCCCCGTACTCCTCTCCCTCGAACGCGGGCGGTGTGTATATAAGCGGCGGAGCGCGCGTTCGGAATTCAGTCAAGGGCGTCTTTGCTTGGCTTTCGCTTGACTTGACGCTTGCTTGACGGCACCAAGCAGTAAAGACAGACTTTAACTTTACACTCCTTGCCTTCGCTTCTCCTTCATTCAATAAATAAGAATAATAAGACGAAATAACAATTAAGCATTCCCAAACCATACCCAATTACGCAACATTCACGCGATTACCCCCCCCACTCTGCGACGCATTTACTCGAGTTCCCCCTGTGGGAAGATGCGGGCGGGTTTTTTGTTATTTGCCTATCTCTTGTGCCGCTTATTTTTTCCGCGACGATAGGACCTCGGTTTCTTAGATCCCTACCCGTACATTGCCAACATTTATTCCGCTGGACTGGGCTCCCTTATGTGTGTCTTAGAAAGGAGGTTCCTCTGCCCTGTTTTGTCTTGTCTCTTCCACTTATCGGTGACAGTCCCTTCCGCAAAGAACCACCGATATCGGCTGGTTAGGTTTGGGTGTGCGGTCATCTGTCACATGTCATTACTGTTATTTTGTGACGGTTTCCTGTTATTTGTCTGGCCGCGTCGCTTCGCGTTTTTTTGTGCTGAGTGTATCAGGGTCTTCCCCCCAAAAGAACCTTCGATGGACATCTTCTCAATCGTACCGCATATTATTTATATATGTTGAAAAAAATGCGAAGGAACAAAAGACGATCGGTGGAATTACACATGGCGAACGTTTACTTTAAGCAAACTTTTATTTAAATGGCAACAATAACTTTTCAACATTGCATAAAATCCTATTACCCAAAGGAAATAAAGACCGTACCAACTAATAGTGCCCATCTGTCCTTACGTATGCAATGCGTTTTTATTGTAACGTTTAAAATCGGGAGCCTGAAGTGTCCCATTGAAAGAACAACCGGCGTTGTTGTTTGTTGTTGCTGTGGTTGTGTTGGTTTTTTGTAGATAAAATGACCAATGTTAAAAATGGGAATTAAACACATGCGAGTTAGTACGGGAAGTAAAGCAGGGTTGCTTTACCTATGAAGGTGAAAAAAAACCAGCGAAATAGACGGAAGACGTAGAAGAGACGAGACAACACACACGCTGGACTAGCAACTAAAAATTTAATTGAAAAACAAAACAACCAGAGAACGACCAAGCCTACGCATGCGCAACAAGTACGCACGTTCTGATAAAACGCTATCGAAATACACTTTTTTTCCGCTCAGCTTTGTAGGAACGCGATCTCTTTATCGCTGAGGGAGATGGAAGAAACACTCACGCAATTTCCTTCTTCCTGTTGGCTGATGTAGAGCGATTCAATTATTTCCCTCTCTGTTTTAGTCCTGCCTCTTCCCAGAATCGTCACTCTTTCAACAAAGCCTCACATTTGCCCTGACGTTTGCACTGACGACAGTGATAAGAAAGATGACCGGCTCCTTGCCCTCTGATCAACGCGCAGTGCTCTCGTAACCGGTCGTTGATGCATCGACCTGTTTGGCCAATATATACCTTACCACACGTCAACGGAATGTTGTAAATGACTCTTTCGTCACACTTTACGAATTGCTTTTCATGCTTCGTTTTACACGCACCTCTCTTTTTTCCCGCATTTTCAATGCGCGTGCACAACCCAGACAGCTTACATGGCGCGGAAAACACTAATCGCACACCATGCCGCGAAGCAATTTTCTTTAAGTTGTGTGACACTTTATGAAGGTAAGGCATCACTTGAAATTTTCTTTTTTCTTTGTTTCATCAGGCCTTTGTTCACTTTTCTGTTGCCTTTTAAGCTTAACATGGAGGCACTCAGCGACTGCCGTAAGCACTGTGCTGGGAAACCCCGCTGCATTTAGCCTCTGAGCCTGACAGTCCAGGCTTTCCTGGACTGCGTGGACACAGCTTTTTTTGGAGTGCACTGCGGAAACATAATGTGGCTATGCCTCTTTTTACCAATTTGGAGTGACTCGAATCAAACGGAAGCAGCGCCTTCTTAGTCCTAGGTGAGTAAATCCAGCAAACGTGGCTGTCGTCTTTAAAGGTTAGCGTTAAATCTAAAAACCTAATGGTTTTATTCTCAGCAAGTTCAAAGGTAAAATTTTAGGGTTTCGGAGCACGCCTTAAAATGCTTTAAAATGTCTTCAGCCGCTTGTTTCGGGCAGTCAGAGGGCAACAGTTTTAAACACTACTAAAAAATCATCCACGTAACGAAAACATGCGAAGCACTCTGACGTCACTTTCTGTGACTCCCTTAAGCTTTTGATCGAACTTAGACAGGAAAATCTTGCACAATACAGGGGCCACGGCAGAACCAATACAGATTCCTGTCTTTTGAATGAAAGTGCGGTCACGAAATTGAACTACAGTCGACGAGAGTACAAAGCCACCAACTCAAGGAAAGCATCAGCACTGACACCGCACTCATTTTGAAACTTGACCACACCCGTTTCATCACCTTCGTTTCATCACGCTGGTTTTTTTTCACCTTCACAATGTACCAACTGGCCCAGCAAGCTGCACCTCTGCTTTACCTACACACGATTGCGTTGTGTACAGACAAATGAAGAAAGAGAGGGTGGCGTTACCAAACTGCAAATTGACTTGCAATATGCTCAGGATTGGTGCTATACGTGGAAAATAAATTTAAATAATAGGAATTGTGCTCACGTTTTTTTAAAAGGAAACCAAAGCCAATGAAGACTGTGTTCCTCTTAAACAATGAGCCTCTAAAAAAAGCTGCTACTTATAAATATATCGTGTAGTGTCTTCGTCAGGTTGCTCATGAAATGCACATATGAGCGACGTGGTAGGGAGAGCTGAAAGGGCGCTAAATTTTATGCATTGCTTTTTCGGACTCCATCGCAAAACCTAACGAAGGACGGCCTACCTGAGTTGTGTTGCAACCTATACTAGGCTATGCCTGTGCTATATGGTGTCCTGGGCATGTCACACAGACTGATGATACCAGAGAAAATTCATAACTGGGTGGATAGGTTTGCTTGGCGACGCTAAAAGAGAGGGAATATGTGCACTGAAATTAAAAACGAACTTCAGTGAGAGCTGCTTTCCCCTGTGCCGACGAAAATTGCACTTTTCTTTTTCAGGTATTACTGGGTAAAACAGGATTTAACAAAGAAAAAACAGTTTAAAGAACGTCCTCAACCGTTCGTATAGATCTTACAATATTGTCAAAATAGGGAATTGCATACCAGGACGTACCTGTTTGGTAAACACTTTTTTGTTAGAATCATTTAAGAGTGGAAGAAATGGTCACGAGCACTTGTGTGCTGTAAAAATGAAGTTAAGCAGAGTAGGGGGTTTGCGCGAGCTTGTAGATAGAGACGTGGAGAAGTGCAACATGAGACGGTGGACAAAAACCAGAAGAAGACACGAAGAATTTTTCATATACCCAGTCTGGGTATCCAAAAAATACAGGACGTTTCTACTGGGTTCCTCCTGTAAGGATATCGTTGCTAACCACGTCTGCGCATTTTGACCTAAAAAAATCTCGCAATGGTCAAGGCTTACATTTGTACTGAAGGCAGCTGCCCACTAAGCTCCCTTATACTGTGATGAAGGCCAGGCAGAGTAGTTTCCGAGAGTAGCTACAGGAACGTAAGCTGAAAATTGATGATAATTTATGATGAATAGCTAAAAACTTTTCCTCCTGTATGAATGAGGTGGAGGAAAATGCAAAACTGTATAATTGCGGGAGGATTGTGAATTCACATGCCATTGTTGTACCCTGAAATAAAATACATTTGTATCTTTGTATATACACATTTTCTACCTCCATAATGACAATCAGACGGCGTGATATGTTGGAAGGGGACGAAGCAGCTCGTTTGCTGAGACCAGCCTGAGAATTGGCTCACCTGGCTAGAAAGGACCTGGCGGCACACATTGGCGGTTTAACCTTTGCCGTAGGTATCCGTTGCTTTCCAAATCTCCTTTTTGAGCCATCTCATTTAATTTCCAGTCACGGACTGCATTCACAATCACTCAGCGGACCGCGATGCGTGCGTGCACACACTTTGGACGAATAAGCTCGCTCGGAACAAACCGAGTCACCGTGATGTGGAATACAAAATATTTTTTTTTGAAGAACAACAAGATATTCTTTGTGCCATAAAAATAATTTCTTTTTCATTCATCGCCTTATTTTGATGTAAAATGATTTGTTTGGCAGCTATATATTTGCTGCGAGAAATGATCACCATTTTTATGGATCAAAAAACTCCAGCAAGGTTTTGTACATTCTTGAATTCTATACGTTCGTAAGTAAATTTGAGAGCCGAAATTCAATTCCCGAGCAGTTTTGTTACAGTTCTTCCTTTTTGAGCAATGCCCAAAGCGCCGTACTATTATAAAGGGATTGATTTTTATATCTACGGTTAAGTATCTATCGGGTCACCAATGAGTAGGGAAGAGTGGTTTAACTAAAGGAAGAGGACAGAAGTTTTGATTTATAATGTTCCTCCAAAACCGTGCTTCTTCGCATTCATTTGATCTCTCAATCAGAGACTTCATTATCACAGGACAGAAACTGTATACAGGGGCTAATTCAGCGGATATTTGAAAGACCACTTGCGGCGTCATTGCTTGGGTACCGCAGTACTTCAAATGTAACCCTTCCGAAATATCCCTTGTATAAGCGTTGTTATAAACGACTAATGTCCTGTTCCGTTTTCTACTGTCTTCCGTGCTTGGTCATTTACAACCCCTGATATACTCCCTCATTAAAAAAAGGTGCCTCAAGTTTTTTACTTTGGTTTATAATTCTATTACGGTGTTGTCATTAACCTATGACGCTTCAGGATAGACGACGAGTGATTTAGATTTGCACACAATCTGGGAAAGGCGGCACCACGCAAATCGCATTTATGTGAAAAAGCGTGTACGGTGCGATGTTCTGCACTTTCATGTTTCCTTTCCAACAAGACACACAAAGCCGCGTACCTTACAGAAAATAGAGCCATGGTAGGATTTAGGTGCGCACTCTGTTAGCGGCGAAGTTTCCATAGATGCATCCAATACCGAACCAAAAATAAAATCGACTTTCAGCGCTCGCGACCTCTGTGTGAAAGTGCATCAGAGTTTCTCTTCAATGAGCTGCTGGTTAGTAGTGCTTGAGTAGTCTGAATTATGAATTAAAATAAGACTTCTTCCAATAACCCTAATTAGTGAAACGTCGCTGCAGCCTTTTATAGCACCGCGAGGTCCACCTTGTACAGGCAGGGCGCTGCGGCACCGCTGGGATGCCAAAGGGGACATATCGTGTACGGACTCTTAAGTAGTGCCTGAGAAACAATCTTCGTTTACTCGAGCGTACCCTCAGTGAGGTGGGTACTAAACGCTAACAGCCCCCTAACCACGTGCAAAGTGTAATATGAAACCGGCGCCATCAAGACTTAAGAGTTCTGCGTTAGCGAGGGAGCCCGTTCATCAGCTCTGAAGTGTTCTAACGGCTTCCCAAGGGCCCCGTACTGGTATAGATGACTACCTCCTCGAAAGGGTTCGTCCGCATACAAAAACAGAAGTTTGCGTTCGGTGCTGAAACAGTATGTCGTTCTAGCGTGTTTAGTGTTTCCCGTTGCGACTCGCACGCAATTCTATCGCCTCGGAAAGGTTGCACAAAAAGACTCGAGGACGCGTTATACTGTCCGCCGGGTTTAAAATGGAGACTCGTTGTTCTCTATCTCCAGAGTATTTCTTCTCGTAGCTTAATCGCATTCGTACAGTTCAACATTTCTACACTGTGTTTTTGTTGTATTCTAAACGGCTGCCTTCTAGTTGCCTCCAGACCAAAACTGTGGACCAAAAGTCGAAAATGGGCGAGCTTTCCTAAGTCGAAACCTTTTTATCTAAGAATGCCATGCGCTAAAGATAAGCATGCAGGACTCGTTACGCTTGCCTAATGGTTTTTTAAGTTTTTATTTCTGTATTAATTTATTTGCTGTAGTATTTTAAGGTAATTCCTTGATACTCTTCGTACCTGAAACAAACATAAGAAATTGTGAATTTGCCAAATTTTTCGTATTTTTTATTTTTTAATGTTCGTTGCCGGATACGGCATTTAAAATTCCAGCAGTATTTTTAGCAAGGTGAAGTTGGTTATAATATTATGTTGTTTCCGTCAACTTTGTTAGCTCTTTAGACTCTGACGTTCTTTACACGAACCAAGTCTAAAGACAGTATCGCGACCTTCCGCATTTTCATATATAATATTTAGTTGCGAAGACTTAGATAGCCCTCAACTATGGCGCGCCAGATAGCCTGCGTGCGTCGGCACGTTAAGCCCTACAATCAATCCAATCAATCAATCAATCAATCAATCAATCAATCAATCAATCAATCAATCAATCAATCAATCAATCAATCAATCAATCAATCAATCAATCAACAATCAATCAATCAGTCAGTCAATCAATCAATCATCAATCAATCAATCAATCAATCAATCATCAATCAATCAATCAATCAATCAATCAATCAATCAATCAATCAATCAATCAATCGAAGAATTAGATGGCTGGTAAAGTGTACAATCCAACTTTCTGTGCACTAACACATATATGCCTTGCAAATTGGCCCATGGTGCAACAATCGCAAAAGTAAAGTGTTTGAAAGAACGCTGGAAAATTTGGGCCTGACAAGAACCAAACGGAGGGTCTCAGGAAAGCGAGACAAACACCCATCTCCAAAACCACAACTCCTTGGTCAGTATAGGATTCTGCTTAATGTACCCATTGCTTGGCCTCCACAAAGCGGGTATGTGCATGCGTGCCATTAACATCGCGATCATGCGGTATCCCCTGAGCGTGAGGCACTTGCCTTACAATAGCGCGGGAGCGGCACGAAAGCGAGAATATAGAACATTGCCCTTAGCCCAGTTGTATGCGTCGTCTTTAAAGTTGTGAGCCGTTTCACCATTTGACTTTGCTTGGAGCGTCGTAAGGCTCGGCGATATGGTTAGGCAACTTTAGGCTAGGTTAAGGCCTAAGAGGAGGATGAACAATGGTTGTTAATAAAAAGCTAATTCCCCTTTATCTAACAACAAAGATTGTAGAATGATGATCGTTGGATGTTTATGGCGCAAGGCCAATGGGGCAAAGAGCGCCAAAACATAGTCGATGATAGGGGTGAAACCTAAACACTAAGTAAAATCAGCAAAAACAAAAGTAAATCACAACACGACAATGAGCATGGCTGGTGTATAGGGCCAGATTTCATGATGCGTGATAGGAAATGAGGTTTAAAAACTTTACGTCAAACAAAAAAACAAAGATTGTAGAAAACGCTTAGCTTTCACGCGAAAGATTCGTTCGGCGTCATTCGGTCGAGGCCTCCACAGAGCTTTGGTGATGCGACGGTCACCGTCAGTGAAGCCAAAGAAGCTTCGCTTTAATTTCAAACCACTTCGAATGGTCGTAATGGCGTAATCGATTTTAGTGCGACGCATCTCGTGCTCTGGGCATGTCCCTCCTGCGTCGTCGTCGCGCCGTCCGTCCGCATCCCTCCTCCGTTCTTCTCTCCCACAGCTGTGTGCAACACTCTCACTCCGGCTGATTAGCATACCACAGCTGGCGCGCTTGTTTGGGCGCGCTTCGCTGCGTAACGCTGTATTAACAACTGATCCGGCGCGCGCAAGTGCGCGCATGCGTGCATGCGCGACTCTCCTCCATTGTCTCCTCTCCTTCAAGAGCTGTGAATATAAAGCGGGTATCGCGCTGCGAGGCGGTTCAGTCAAGCGCTCGCTCTCGCACTTGACGTGACCTTGCTTGACTACTTCGTGCTTGACTTGATTGATTCTTCGATGAAGACGTGATGGAAGCGACGGTCCCTTCAGTGAGTGGTGTGGCACAACAATTACGCCCATCGTCCCGCGTATAGCAACACCCGCATGTGATGGAAAATGCATCATACGCGTTCACAACACGTTTCACGCGATTTAGAGGATCAACCCAACGGACACACCAATTGAACCCCCCGATGCGTCGCATCACACCAGGTGTTCCTCGCGGGAAGATGGGCGTAATTTATGTCGGCTTTATAGCGCGTGGGCCCTAGGTTCGATTTTTACCCCGTGAAGCATTTTTTAGGAGCTTGATGTGTCATCGCTTATCATCACCATCACTTTGTAAAACATATAGTTTAATAGCTGGATCTTCGGCAGGGAGTTTTAGTGACGGGACGTTTGCAGTCAGGCATAAAACGCTCAGCTTTAAGAAAGACGGGAAAATGAAAAAGACGCGAAAAAGAAAGGATGCTGACTGTGTATAAAGGATATGCTCGGCAGTTGGACACTAATGCGAAAGCCTAGTCGCGCAACTAGTGCTCTCGCACCTAAGGAGGGCTTTGGTTTCCTTCTTATTTTGTTTTTATCTGACGCAAGCCTCAAAGGGAAAATAACTTTATTGCATGCCGAGTTTTCGCTAGCTCTAAGAATTGGATGCCGCTAAGGTCACATAAATCTACACAGATGTTGTGTACATGACGTACACAGATGTACAAGTCCTAACCGGGACTGGGCAAATACACCAGCATACACGCGGATCAGTTTAAATTGTATTTGCCGTACTTCAGCTAAACCATTTCGGCGAACGCCACAAGAGTATAGGAAAATCAGAAGAAGAAACGGTAGGTAGGTTCTTCACGCTCACCTGAATGGAAGAATCGGTTTTTTTAAAGAATAATGTTATACAACATGTCCCCGGCTTGCGAATGGACGAAAGGGCCCAAAAAAGTCACGTCGCACGATTACCGCGGCGCCAGTTACGCCTCAATGCTTTCATAACGTGCAAACGAGGCAATTTTGTTGTCGCAAATCTTTGAGTCTCGAAGTCGGTTCCATTATCTCATGAGAAAGCTGGGTAGCTTTGAGTTTCGTAAGCCGATCGCGGCAACAGGCTACGTACTGAATACAGACGAAACTAGAACCCGAAACCATCGCACGGAGAGACCGAGAACGTTGGAAATTAAGGTGCGTTTCGAGATAAATATATTCGATGACGATGAGAATCAGCCCTAAATGTGACATACATTGCTTACTTAAGGACATATAGGAAATTGCGATAAAGGGACGCGATTACGAAAAGACATGATAGCTCGGGCACTCGTGTCATCACTCCTGGTTTTACCCTAATTATAAAAGCGGCTGCATGTTGCCTTCGTACCTGAAATTTTAGTTGTGTAGCAACGGCAAGATTTTGTTTTTTTGCGGCGACTCGCACTCTCCGTCACAATTTTGCGACGGCATTCTCTTTGAGAGTAATCCGCAATATTAAACTAGACCTTACATCTTCTTGGCTTCCTGTGTGACAGCCCTAATTTTTCCCGTTGAATCACAAACATCCCTTTGATGATGGAGACTGGAGAGTAAGAAGAACGCTTGCATTGCAGCGCGAACAGAGCCATCTCATTTCGTTGCAGTCGAGGGAAGTGCCAACTAGTCGGTTGTGGGGATTAGCAAAAGAGTTTGGGGTCTTGATAGAAAAGTCGAAAAGGAGTAGTTACAAATTACGACAAGCATAGTTCGCTTCAGCGCACAACGTAAAGCGCAAATATGAGTCGTAGTAAAAAAAGATGAACACACGTTGATGCGAGGCTCACACAAGGGAGACGGCATGCATACTATCCCCCAGATTCATAGAGAACCATTTAACTGTGACAAGCACCATCAAACATGTCCCCCGTTTTCGCCTGTAATTGTGTACGCAAGTGTACATGTTCTGCAATCTTCTTAATCCTTGACATCCTGGGAGAAGGCATTAGATCACCGTGCTCGGCTGGGTGTACTTTATTAGCCGCAGTAGACAGGCTAATCTATCTCCACATGCTTTACCAAGCCGGGAACATCATCTATTCTTGTTAGGGCTTACTGCAAACCTCTGTAGGCTGTAAAGGTTCCCACGAGGCGTCAGTATAATTTGTCTTGGCTTGCCTACATAAAAAAAAATATGTTGCACTTATCGCAACACAAAAGCCATGGGCTGCTTGCACCCGCGGCTGGTGATGAATGGCCACACGTAAACATTGAAATATAAGACGTTTTAGTACGATGCCGTGACGCGCACTAGCCGACCAGCTTTTTCATTGGTACGCCTCCTGACGCCCATATTTCTTGAACCAGATTGTGACGATGCATTCTTAACATGGTGGCCCAACTGGACACTGCTTGTGTAAATTGGGGACAGGTTTCCCCGCGTATTTATATATTAGACTTTATCTCAAATCCCAAATCCAAGCTTTCACTTCCCTAGTTGTTTAATCGCCCGCTTGGTTGTTCAAATGCGGTATTTGTCCTATGCTGGTGCTTCCAGCAGAAATACGAATTTTTCAGTTTTGAGGAAAGGGCATTTTTGTTTCTTAGAGGGACGTTTTTGTATTGAGTAATAAAGGGAGTGGACGTGATTTTTACTGGGGGCGGCGGGGGAGTAAAGGGGTGTTGTCAAAAGGCTTTATATACTCTGTAGGTATAAGATAACATTGCGTGAAATGTGGCTAAAGGGATTTTTTATGAAAACACAACTTGTGCTGGCTGAGGTGTTGTTTAAGGACATCACCTTCCGCACAACTTATGCACGAGCAACATCGCTGAAAAGACGAGGAAATAAATGACGATGTCGTTGCTAATTGATTTTCTCGAAAAGGCTTCACCAAATGGCTGTGTGACAATAAATATCTATTGTTCGAATTGACTATGTCATGCAGCAGAACGCACTGTGTATATTTAGCTCTATGGTTGCTTACACTGAAATTTGTATACGGCTGCCCTGAATAACAAGCAATATTTGGAGTGCCCGCATTACACTAAATAAATTTATTAACTTATTCGTGACGAAGACTTTAAAAAGACATAGCGAGTGTACAGTACTTACTATAGTGATAACTTTTAATACGAAGGAATGTGACCGTCGTTTTCTGTATACGGTGCACTCCCTGGAGACGCGTCGTGTATGCACAGCAAGGATAAGTTTGGGACAACCCTCTGGTAACTGATTCTTACTGCGCAGGCGCAGCCCCTGGCTTGCAACAAGGGTCATATACTAAAAACAACGCACATGATTGTTTGTATTTGAAATTATCATGTAGTACCCGAGTTTTTATTGGAGGCACACTACAATACAAATGCTCGAAAGGAAAAAGAAAGATTACGTTTTTCGTATTTCTCGTTTTCTTGTGTACCGTTTGTGATACACGCCCATCATGCGGACTTTAAAATATTGCGATTTTCATCTCTTACTTCACCGTGAATTTCCTGTCCGGCTTCTGACTCTAAAAAAGGGGCAGTGAATACAAAACCAACAATTATACCTTGTTGTTAGAGAAGAATCTGTCTTGGCGGGGTGTTTCATATTCCCGCTTCTGAAGCACAGGCCTCGGGTGTCATTTTCAAATACTACAGAGCTATTTAACCTGTCTTGTTTTTCACATCTTTACTTGGCAGTGCATGCCCCAAGACTCCTCAGTCGCCCATCCAGTGATTTGCAAATGGCGACAGACACACACCAAAATAAAACACAAAGAACCCCTGGCAGCTGTCGCTGCCAAAGCACAGGAAAAACGTTACCCCAGTTCTCGGTGCTTTGCGCAATCGTTAGCAACAGAGTGAATGCAGGACGTGTTTTTAATAAGCCGTGAACACAGATAGCGCGGATCAACAGGCTCCAGAACGAATGCCTTTGTTCGTGCAGCAGCAGCGGGAAATTCAAATGGCAGCCAGAAAGTTTTTTTAATTAGGAATCGTGTTGGAATCCGGCGGCAAACCGTATTGTTTCTTCCTTTTGAGGAAGAGGTCGCGGAATTCGTTTTATTATGTGCTCTGTGCCTTCCATTGTGCTTGGTTAATTTCGCACGCCTTCAGAGATGACAAAATTGTAATTTAGAATGATTCACAGCGCTTGCAATGTACTGTCTTTTTACCGTTCTTTCGTCAGCGTCCTTGCGCTGTTCGTTCAAATATAGACTCACATCTTTCAAAAGAGATTGATAACGGCACCACAGATTGTGCTAAGTACCTCTGACCATAAAAAGCATCAGCAAAAAAAAAAAAGCGGCATTGAATGATCATGCCTCACACCGAGGATTATTCAAAGCACTGGACTTTCCGTCGCTCAATGTCAGGACTGACTCAAAGATGTGGTCTCCCAGACACAGAGCACAAATATTAGCATCTACTTTTAAGGGCGAATGCACTTCTAGCGAGCCTGAAGCGTCCGCCGCCGTCCGCATTCCGCCGCCGTCCGCATAGCAACAGCTGCGGGTGCGCGCGCACTCGTCTTCCTTGGCAACGGGGGGAGATGGGCGCGCGCTGCCTGGCCGCTGACATGGCACATACCCGTGGGGGATTGGCCAGGAATCTCCTCGTCTTCTTGGCAACGGGGGAGATGCGCGCTGCCTGGCCGCTGACATGGCACATACCACGTGGGGGATTGGCCAGGAATCGGGCGTGAGAAGGGCTAATGCACCCGCTTAAAGGAGTACTGACACGAAATTTCAAAGCTGAGATCGCTCTAGCAATGAAGTACAACGACAACACAATTGTCTGTGAATAAATGCATCTTTCTTTCTTGTAGTTGTGTGTGTGTTGTGTGTGTGATCTCTCTTTCGCGAACATTACCGACCGCGCAAATTCAACCTGCATTCGCACTTTCACATTCTTCCCCTCGGGTAAATGCGGGGAATTTTTCTCACATATTGCATGTGACACACCTAACTAAATCCATTTGATGGCTGGAATGAGTTTATTATTAGTCCCTGTGGACAGAAAAATATGATTCAGCATTCGTTTATTCTTGTCCTGAGCAAGCGTCGGTAGTACGCTCGCTAGGAAAATAAAAATACAAGTGGATGTCGAGGGAGGGATTAATACAAAGTAAAGTATGCCGGGTGCGGGGAAATCTCGACACGCGGGCGTTGTCTTCTTTCGCCTCCTTGAGAAAGAAAGAAGATGAATGCAAGAATAATTATTGAATCTTTAAATTGCTTGAGCACCTGGTTCTTCTCCCCAACACACTTGAGGCTTAGCCCCCCGACACGCATCCCTTCCTTTGGCTTGAGATACCTTAAAGTGCCTATAGCGCAAAAAAAAGACGAAGGACGGATAGGATGCACAAGGACAAATGCGCTATGTTGCAACTACAGGTTTATTCAAGGAAGCTATTAGTTATAAGAACGGAGTACATGAAAATAGGCAAACTAAGCGACACAAACCAAAAACAAGCAAAAATAAATTTGATATCCCACTACACATTCTTATCGCCCCCTTCTCGAGCCACGGGCTTCAAATGAGCAATCTCTTTTGTAGATGCTTGACTAACGTATCCGTCCCCGGCTTTCGAATTGATTGATTGATGTCGGGTTTAACGCGCCGACGCAACGCAGGTGATGAGGCGCGCCGCAGTGGAGGGCTCCGGATTAATTTTGACCACCCGGGGATCTTTAACGTACGCCGAAATCTCGTACACACGGGCGTTCTTGCTTTTCGACTCCATCAGAAAAGCGGCCGCCGCGGCCAGGACTCGAACCTGCGATCTCGTGCTCTGCAGCGCAACGCCTTATCCACTGAGCCACAGACTGAAAATTTCCAGCGCTTTCCCTATTTCTGTGGTTGTCTGGTTCTTGCTTTTTAGCAATATCGTGCAGTTCGAAAACAAGTCGGAAAGGAGGTCGGAAAGGAGTACATAACGTGCGGCAGAAGCAGGGCCGGGACGTGTACGTTCACGTTTCAGCATTAGTGGAGAATTTGTAGCCGCGTACATTGGATTCGCGAACAAATTACCTCAAACAGGTTTGAATCAAACCTATGATTGAATTCTCGGCATTTCAAAAGTGGGAGCAGAGATCTCTAGGGGCCTGCGGAACCAGCTGATAAGCATTGATAACGTTTTGTGATATTGACCCAATGAGTTGGACCGCTTTTGATTTAAAGGCTAACGTATATGTGAGCAAAAAGAAAATCTACAGCCAATAATGGAGATATTAGGGGTTCCAGTTGGTTTGTTCTTCATGATTGGATGATTAGGGCAAACCAACCTAGGACAATAAAATTTTGACACGCAGCACCTACGTAACATTAACTTTGTCAGTTTTGTTGTTCCTGAATAGGACAAAGATACAATGGCTACAAAACAAAATTACTAGCGCAGTGACCGCAACCACAACGGATGGGAAAAAGAAAGTTTTTTTCTCCTGTCATTGGTCCTCCTTCTAATATTATCGTTAAAAATGCATTTTACGTAGCATTCTTTATACAGCCTACATAATCAATGATAATCTACGTCCTTGTTAAAATCTTTTCAGTAATGCTTGATGTCGGGCTAGTTGGTGTAAGATGATTTTGAACGTAAGTCGCGCTTGTTGTGAACACTGAAAAAAAACGTAGACTTTCACGAGAAGACGGCGCATGAGAAGTGCGCCGTTTTCTCGTGAAAGTCTACGTCTTTTTTCCCGGTCCGTCTCAGTGTTCACAACAGCGCGACTTACGTTCAAAATAAAATATTTTCTTTACTTGGACGTTTCACGCCCACACTAAACGATTTTTTTTAGCGTTGGCCTCCATGCCTTGTACAATGAAATATTTTTTGAAGATTGATTTCTATCCACATCGGGGATAGAATCTAGATGCCAATATATGCTTGTTATGGTACAATGGGCTCCGTAGCGCGTCGGAAGGGATAATTCCTGTCAAAGTTTTGTTTCTGTACCATTGATCGCCTTTTGGGTAAGTTGCCGTTACACTTGGTTCGTGTGGTCCGCGCCAAGAATTTTGCGGCTGGAATCGATCCTATTCTGCAAAAGAACGCACTCGTCAGGCGCAGTTGTTTCGCCCAATATAACGTCGAAAGAACGTACGTGCATTATAACGAATTGTTTAGGGGTACGCGTATGATAGACGCCATTACTAGCGAATAAAACACAAGAATAAAACGACTAAACATTGCGGGACCCTAGAGTCTAGTAAGGTATCTAGATTAGTCTAGCTAGGAGCACTGGACGAGTTTAACGTGTTCCAGTGCTTTCAACAACAGAATATTTTATTGTGTTCATTTATAACATAGATATAACATCAATATACAGATGGAGGATTGTTACGATAGTTACGACGTCCTGCCATGCTTGTCGGTAACTAACCCAGCTCTCCGCCTTGACTAAAGGTATCCCCATCCGTTTGGCAATTTTTAGAAATGAATCAGTTTGCGCATCGTTTTTCACGGCGTGCCACCGGGAACCTCCGAGACCTCTCAAAACCGGATGCGGAACACATCAAAGCTGTTACTTGCCCCTGTTCCCCAAATAAGGTTAATATATCAACAATATTTGGTGTTTACTGCGACAGAATGAACATTGTACCTTGCAAGGCGAGGCAGCGGTGGAGGGTCACGCTCATCGTTAATGACCTGCTGAATGTTTACAAAGACGCAATGATTGTTTCTTGATCGCATTTGTTTTAATTAGGTACCAGAGAAGAGCCAGCCATATCTTCTGTACAAGCGCACAACTACGACAGCAGTGTCCTACGTCTTCAGATACCAGGAACAACAGCTAAACGTTCAGAATACTCGTATAGGGGGATGGCGTAAAAAGCGTTCTATGGTGGCAGGAGATTTGGTGGTATATGGCACATGTGAATATAAAAATAAAGACTACAAATTGATGAAACATGAGTAATGAAAGTCACGTATGGAAAATGGGTGGTCGGTTTGCGTGGACAATTCAGGTTTCATAAACTCACGATTTTACATTTCTGAGAAATATAGCTCAAAATTTGGGAATTTGTTTGCAGCTTGTTTTTTGTAATCTGATTTGGAGTCGTGTAATAGGCTACCTAATGTTATGTATACTCAAATTTATGCTTTTGATGCAGATACCAATGACACACGTCGTCTATTTTGGAGCCCATTATGCGTCGGACTTTTCTTTCGTCATCGTCAGGCTTGTTGGTTGGCCGTTACCAAGGTTTATATTTTCGAATATTAATAACACTTGCCTTCTAAATGAAGTAATGGACACGCAAAAGCGAGAACTACGAACAAATCGTTTAGTCATAAAAATTGTTCGAAGGTATATATCGTGCTCAACGATATTCCGTAAGCACTTTATGGAGCCATAAAGGACCGCCTTATTCAGCATTTTTCTCCTAAAGAAGAGCTCAGGCCATTGCATTACCCTGACCCTGGTTCCAAGAACAACACGGTAGCTTATCTGAGCACCGATATAAATAATGTGTGGACGATTGCTGTGCATCGCCACTGCCCATTCATCCTTTCGCGGAACCAAAAGCGATAAGTGGGGCTTTGTGGGGCTTCGGTGACTGCACCGTACGCGCATCAATCCCCAAAGCCTTGAATGGCCACTGTTCCCAGAGTTGCCTTTCTTCGCCTGCTTTCCTAGTAATGCCGGTATATACGTTATTCGGGTGAATAGGGGCGAGCTCAGATAAAGAAGGACGCGTATAAGAGAAGACAAAATATTTTATGGTGAAGCCTCATAAACAGCAAACACGGGAAGTAGGGGCCGTAGCCGAGTCCACATAACGGTTGAAGGACGAAATGTAAGCAACATATCTTTTTCACGCGGTCCACTAACACGCGTTTACCGTTCGTAATATTAGCTGAGTAAGAAAAAGCCCTGAATAGTTTAGGAAGGATATAAAAATGGTTCATTTTGCGCCGTGAACCGAGCTTTCCATTTTTGATTCACTATGAGGTTTTACGCGCCGACGCTACTCAGGCGATAAGGCTATCCGTAGTGGATGTTTCCGGAATAATTTTGACCACCTCAGGATCTTTAACATGAGCTTAAATCTCGAAATCTCGAACACCCGGGCGTTTTCGCATTTCGCTTTCATGAGAAAAGTGGCCGCCGCTGTCGTGAATCGAACTCGTGTCCTTGGGCTCAGCAGCAAAGCGCCTTAGCCACTGAGCTAACGCGGCGGTTTAGCTTCCCATTTCTTCACTCTCAGCATAACCTTACCTCCAAACGTGAAAGGATAATGACCCTTGGTGCAGCAGCCAATCGTAAATTAGGCGATTTTTTTAGAGCATAGCATTTCTCTGTGTTAGCCGATGCGAATATATAAAAATTAATCGGTCCAGCAAAGCTCGGGCTCAGGTGTGCTTAACTGTCCAAAATTATTCTGAATTAAACCTGTATGAACTCTAAACTACAAAAAGAAATGTCCTTCGGCTTTGAATTCCATTTGCTTGACTGGCTGTCGTCCTTCCATCCACACTCTCTTGTCGTTTTCTTAAAATAAGCAGTGATCCCGAAATAATTGAAATCGAGTAGTTTACTTCCGACTACCTTGCGTTATATTAACCGCTTCTGTCTTCGCACTTGTTTTAATGTTTCGTACTCGTTAAGATTTACTCTTTATGATTCCAAGCATCATTTATGATGTAGTAAATGTGAAAGCATTAGCAATGAATGCTGGAATGGAAACTCCGACAGTGATTCCTACCTGGTGTTGATGCAGATGGTTCAGAGTCCATCTCTGTATACACCCCACTGATGAAAATATTAGAGCAACTGTAATGTGGAAGGCAGCCCCTTCGATCTGTGCAGGGTTTATGACGTGGCACCAACTGTGGCACATGTTCAGGGGCGTCCATGTGTCTTGTACGGTTTTTGTTTTGTTTGTTTGTTTTATTGTTTATTGACAAAAAGAATGTTCAATGGCGATCTGTCTTGGTGCCAAGGGAAGAGGCGGCATTGAAAGCCACCTGACTGGGCCTTCGACACCAGACAGTAGACGCAGCAGACAACATGAGCGCAACATACTTCAAACCAGATAGCTGGATCTCAAACGCTGAAAACACACTATAACAAACATTACATCGAATAAAATATAAAATGTTCCAAGCGCATAATTATCAAGCGCACACTAATTATCAATAAAGTATCAAGCGCACACAATAAAAAGCACATACAGAGTATCAAACACGATAAGGCAATATAGGTGAAAAAAAAATGACAGAATTTGTGGTCAACACATACATCACCAGCATGACACATAACCATTAAGGCTAAAGGAAGAACATGTTCTGTAGGACTGAAAAACAAAATGTTCAGAAATGTACGTATTCTCACCATCCTTTCCTTTTGGCGACTCAATCTTCCTCTTCCGGTTACTATGACTGAAAGGCTCAGCCAATCACTTTTGTTAGACGTGTGTCATAAAAAAATCCCGCTATTGGAGGTCAAAATAAAAAAAAACGGAATAGGGAAAAATATAGCTAAAATAAAGGATAGACCCTGTCAACGGCTTTGCGAGGGCTCGGAGGAAGACGAAGAGGAATAAAAAGGAGGAGTACGACAAGCCGTTCCTGTTTCAATAGCAAACTTTCGGAATATTCTATGTCAGTCGTTTTAGTCGTACGTTCTGCCCATGAAGCTCAGGATTTGTTGGACGCAAATGAACGTGGCCTTGAGTTTAGGTTTTCACCTTCGGGGGGTCGACCATTAGATTTTGTTATATTCCGATTCGGGTTTCTGTATCGAGCACGGAAATATAAACCGCGCTATCATCTCTTCAGTCTTTGGATCTCGGGTGTCATGGGGTCACAGTGAGCTCGCTGAAATTCATGAGATCTGATCTCAGGGATCACTTGCTTTCAGCTTTAAATACTTCCATGCAAAGTACATACGTTTGTTCAGTGTGGAAGTTTGCAAAAAGTCATTTGGTGGTCAAAAACCCGTGTTAGTGTGTGAAATAGAGAACATTCGTCCCAATTTTCTTACCTCCAATCTTGTAAAATTGGTGGAGAAGGTCACCGTTTGATGGCTTTTATTGCTAGCAATAACATCCTTAACGTTTGTCAAATTGGTTTGTATCCTGAATACTCTATTCGGTTCGCCCATGTTAATTAAGAAGGTAGAATTCGGCTCGTCAGAAAAACGGTAAAGCCATCAGCCTTAGTCACATAACAAGTGGCAAAAGCCTACGGCAGCGTAGAATATGGAGTCTTCTTGATTGTTTGATGCCTGTCTTATAGCTCTGTGCATTGCAGCATGGGTACACGAGTTCTTGCAAGGAGCGAAGATTGTACAGATGGCAGAGTGAAGTCAGACTACTTTCCCCAGACCAGATGTGTGCCTCAAGTGTCCGCTCTCTCTGCAATTTTCGTTAACATTTTAGTTAGTTTGAACCCGCGAGACCAGGAAGTAGCTGTCCAAGTTTATGCAGACTATATTGCGCTCTATGCATTTGATGGCGATTTTCAGTCTCGCTACAAGCTGCTGCAAAAATATCTTGATACCTTGTCTAGATGACTCCAAACGCTTCAGATGGCCCTAAAAGAACAAAATCTTGTCGGTTAGTTTTCCTTACCCATCTTCGGCACTTACACGCGGCACCAAAGACTACAGAACGAGTACCAGCTGAGCTGCCAGTCTGGGACGCCCGGAGTTACGCACCCCTGCCTCTAAATTACGACGCTTGGGATGACTATGACGAAGTTTCCCATGAACCGATCCTTTCCGCATCGTGACGTATATACCAACCATGAATCCAACGACAACTGGTAGTCTGAAACATCACTATAAGAACTTATTCCATGAACTGAAGTTATTAGGACCTTGTAGCTCAGCATACAGTTAATTGACTTGTCTCATCTTCTAAAATACTGTCCTCGTGAATTAAACGTGGTTTCTGTGAATCCCAGCCGCTCAGTGGCTTGGCGAATGGAGAAGAAATTTAGAACAAATCCATAAGTCCTTGCAATGGCCTATGTATGTGCGTTCCTCGTGTGTTGGACGCCACAAAAAGAAGCATGTGTTATGCAACGAACTCGGTGGCACATAGTGGGGTGCCGTTTAGATATGATTTGTTGATGTGTATTGTTTGCTAATGATACGGCTTTCCTACATTTCAGCAGGCGTTAGAATGTCCTACTCCGACAAAATGTTGCAGAACGCTCAGTGCGGAAGATTGCGCTGACTGAGAATCATCATCATCATCACCATCACCAACCGCCTACTTAGGTCCACTGCAGGACGAAGGCCTCTCCCACTGACGTCCAGCCGCTCATTCCCTGCGCTGCACGAGTCAATTTTTCGCCACCGAATTTTTTTATTTCGTCCTTCCGTCGAGTTAATGGCCTTCCCCTACTTCTAGACCAGTCTCTCGGTGTCCTGGTCATTACCCAGATGATCCACCGCTTGTCAATTCGACTAACTACATGGCAAGCCCAAGTGCATTTTTTATTTTCTTGTTATCACGGGGTATCCACACTTCTCCCGTCATATTATCTCTGAAATTCGTTGAGTGTAGGCCGGTTTGACGGCAACGCGGGAATAGATTACCTAAGTGTACCTCGTATATGTACTCAGGAATTGCCTAACTAATAAGGGCGAAGCCCCTTAGTGGCTCGGGCTGTTGGCGTCTCCTGCCGTCGTTGTAAGCGGCGTCTCATTTAGTCACAGTTCTAAAACTTCGGGAAACTCGTTTACGCCTCGCGCTAGAACGTAATGCGTACTAAAAAAACACCGGAGCACTCATTTACTCCTCGCAGTAGAGCGCTTCGTAACGCGTACTAATAAACACCATGACACTCGTTTACGCCTTGCGCTAGAGAGGTTCGTCCTTCAAAGGCAGGAGACTTTTTGCAGCAAAGCTGTATTCCTCTACCCACAATGGTTTAATCTGCAGGGGCAACACCAAGCCGCCAAGAATACGCTTCTACGCTTCATAATTCACCTCTCGCCAGGTTTCACGTCAGTGGAGATGGCCCCGGATATTTTTTTCAGACGCATATGACCACGCCACTGCCATCGCACATCAGGCGAGTTGACGCGAAACGTGTAGGCTCTGGTGGCATAGCTCCGATAGAATTGCTAAAGCCCGAAATTGTGAGCTCCAATTCTACGGTATAGTAGATTTACGGACAGCTGTTTTCAGCAACAATGTTCAGGCATTGGACTTGTAGACTGGAAGTGACCTGAGTGTTCGACCGGACATCGACTCTTTAAATTTCAAGGCTAACCTGCAGCCCACTTTTTCTTCTGGAGCATGAGTGGACTCGACTTGGTGAGTTCAGGATTCAGCAAGTGTCTGCAATATGTTAAAAATTTAAACTTTTTTTCGGGATACTGCGCCTTTCTATCCTACAGTTAAAAACTCTTTCATTAACACCACCTTGGCGGATAAATATGTAAATAGTCATCGTCTAAAGGCGCTCGTTCAAGAGTGACTTTGGGGCACACGGCCAGCGTTGCGAAAAGATACTACAAGTCGTGGTCCCGACCGGCGGCACCATGGAAGAGTTTGTACTTGTTGTTTTCGGGGCAATTTGCATGTATTTCGCAGGAGATGGGGCAAGACTTCATAGCTATTTAGCAGAAATTACCCAAAAATTGCCTGTTTGGAATAACATCTTAGGGCTACTATTCTGGGCATGCATATCAGGGCTTGGCTTTGGAGTTTCTGAAGCTGACTTGTGAGTGAGAGATCTTTTTTTCTACAGTGAATAATGTCTGCTATTTTAATTAGGCCCCTGAACTATTCTTCCCGCAAATTTTATTGCTAATCAATTGTTCTTTGTCCGCAGCTCCCGGGAAGCAAGCTCTACGGGCAATGAACAAAGCTGCCAGAAGTTTTGTTTAGTCGTAGTCTGCACAATGCAGTCTAATCCCTACCAACACAAGTTAATCCAAAACAGCAGAAGAGCACAGACTCCGCCCGGTAAACTTGCTCCACCGAAATAATGGCTTCCAGGAAAAATCATTCAAGGCGGTGGAAAGAGAGACTGAGGTTCCTAGTTATACCCGGCATATTGACAGGTGTTCTTCGGTAGTTCGAAGAGTCCATGAAGAAATTTTATTATTGGGGGGCTTACAACAGCTGCGCCCAAATTATCCTAGGTTATGTGGTGCTTTCGCCATCTTCTTGGCGCACGCTGACACAGCATTTTGTCTCGCATTGAATGCTTCAAAGAGAGAAGACTTACAGCCTAATTGTGCACTTTACACATTAGCGAAGGTGAGAACATGAAACATAAAACTTCCGGAAGTGCACGGGGGACAAAGAAGAAGCTACTTTTGGTAAAAGTTAGACGAAAGGGTTATATAAGACATGTGCTATACCACGTGAAAATAAGTTGCTGCTGCACGAGTTGGTGGGAACTTTGTGACACGGTTGAAGCGCTAAAAAATGGACAGACACAAGAAAGTTGAAGGTCAAATTAAAAAAAATTGATGGCGCCCATATTTTGTCTCATAGGAAAGTATGTACGTCGTGTGAGCTGATGTTTCACAGGCTAAATTTTAGGCAGAAGCCAGGACCGAACAGCCCATGCACTTTGGTGGTTTATCACATAAAATAGGAAGTGATTCTCTCAGCGACACGTATATCTCTCTCCACGCCTGTGAAATGAGATAGTTGGACACCACCTGCCTGAAGCCTCCTAGCTGTCTAGCGAAGTTCGGCGCACAGCACGTCTATGCATCTTTCTTCTTTCTTTTCCTATATATATCGGTGCAGCTCATGGCAATTAAACCAGTCGATAGATAGCGCTTGTCCTGTCATCTTTCTTGTGTCTGTCGTTTTTTAGCGGTTCAACTATGTCGCAAAGTACACCACAGACACCCACGTTTTCAACCACTACTGGGCAAAGTAAAGAGTTTGCGAGAACAGTGGCATGATAATCCCAAAACGTTCCATTCAAAATGTTCACACTGACGTCAAGTATGCGTAGTCTGGTTCCCGTTTTGTTACCACGCGTCCAGGAGGTCTTGTTCCATTGTGGACTCTGAAATAGACGGCACGCTAGCGCAAAATGCATCCAATAGGGCTGTATCAGCCGCCTCACAGAATACATTTGGGCTCTGGTTTCAATTACCGCTAATAATATCGCTGGAACGACCTTGGCAAGCTCCTGCAATCCCAAAAATGTATGCCTAAATGCGCACTGATTGCTTTCTGCAGATTGTAGTCATGGCTCCTAATTCTTTCATTGAGTCGATGGAAAGTCTGCCTAACGCATCTTCTCCCGCACCATAAAGGTGTAGAACTAAACCACCGTTCATAATTGAAGCTGAATCTCTGGCACATCCGTGTAGCACATGCTGGCCTTCCTTGAGCAACCGGACGTTGCTACAGGTACTCGCCAGTTTGTTGGGTGTTGAACAAACACGTGCATTTTTATCCATTTTCTCTTGGCTTAACGGCAGCTTTCTCGTCCGCAGAAGCCCGTGCAGTTTGGACGGTCAGCTCGATCGTTATTGACTGAAACAAATCGGCGATTTTCGGCTATGCCAGATAGTGTGGCGCCCCACAAGCGTATAAACCATCTCCCGTTTTGCCCATCTTCAAGACCTAGATAATATTTCCTCTCCACATCGAGCCCTCCGCATGGGCCTGGTCATTAGCTGGCCTAGACTTGGGTCGTTATGGTGAAATGGAGGGTTCTGGTAGGAGCTCGGTCAATTTGCTAGCCCTGATCCCATAGCGTTTACTTAGAGGTCTTGACGGCGCTTTTTATCGAAAACATTTTTGGTGGCGGTAATTTGGAAAGAGGTCATTAATGCTGTGAGAGCATAGCCGCATTATATACCGGGGAGCTCGAGAAAACACACAAAAGAACCCGTTTTCGTGCACTTCCGTGCCATTACGGGATTGTAGATTAAAAACTTATCCCGTAGGGAACATAGTCATAAGGGCACGCCCATTTGCAAGTGATGGCCTAGATTGGCATTTGAGGTAGCGGAGCAATGAATACGTCGGGTGGCATCTCAGAGCTGAATGTGTTTTAACTGCCATATAAGGTGTTGCCTCACAGGAATTCCACTCTCGCGCTTAGGTGGGACGGGTGATGTCTAGTTCTTATCGGAATTTAGGTTGCCAAATACACTTTAAGCCATTGCGGCTACGCATTCGGATCGCTAACCGACTTTACGGGAACAAATATGCCGGTGCTTGGTCACAATTGAAGGGTTCGGAAAACTTGACCGAACGGCCGCTACCACGCTCGTGATATTTAAAAAGTATTTCAGCCCAAAAGTATCAACTCAAACATGGCTGAGCATATGCACACTTGAGGGCAACAATCTCTCATAAAACAAAGTGGTCAACAGACGAACGCATATTGCAATACCAATATATATATGTGGCTTTCACATTACAAAGTGTCCTAGACAATTTCCCATAAGTTGATTGCAGACTCAAGTGTATTTAAAAACCGGAAATCTGTTTCTTTGGCACTATTGGTGAAGTATGTGGTAAGGTGAACGGAAAGCGTGTGTGGCCAACCCCTAGGACGGTCAGATGGCTGGATCAGGCTGTGGGAAGAGGATGAAGACGAGAAAAAAAGTTACTGTAATGAAGAAGAGTCTGTCGACCATTTCCTTTTGTCATGTCGGCGATTTTCAATCAAGCCTCAGACGTCAGCTCCTTGAAGTGCCGCTTCATCGCCTGGGGTTTGGTATTATCAGTGCCGGCTCTTTTATCATTTGGGGCTTCAGAAACGGGATATTGCCGCCGGGATGTTTGTTCTCCTCTTCTGCGCTTCATAGAAAATTCCAAAAGATTTACAACCTAATTCGTATCTTGTTCTGGCTCCTCACCTGAGCCCTCCAATATTACCCAAATTTCTGATTTTTATTTATTATTTTTTTCTCCTCCGCTCCCTCCTTCTTTTCTTCCTCTACTATTTTTCTTTGTTTAATTATTTATTTACTTACTTCCTTTTTTTGTTTTCATATTACCCAAATTCCAAACTCAATTCCTCCAACACAAGAAAAGAAAAAGCTTCCAAATTTTTATAATTTTCTTTGAATCATTTTAATTTTCTAATTTTCTTTTAATCACATTCGAATTAACCACTGATGTTTGGCCGATCCCCTGATTGGGTATGCGCCAATATACAAGGAACAACAACAACAACAACAATGAGGGGACCGGGCTAACCGAAACTGCCCGATCAGTGAGTGAGTGAGTGAAAAACTTTATTCGATCATCCGTGGTTCGGGCCTGCGTCTTGGACCTCCAGGCCGGTGAGAAGACACGGCGTACCTCGCGTCCTTCTTCCGGAGGAGCGCTCAAACAGCCCTGGTGCCCGCTTGCCTCGCGGCGTAGGCCCGAGGAACTCAACTTCTCAGCAGTCTCGGCCAGTCACCGACGCTGACATCCGAGCCGGGACTTGGGTTTGGTGAGACGCCGCGAGGACATTCTCCAGAGACTTGTGTTTTGCGTAACTGCCCGTGTGTGTGTTGGGTCCTGGGAACTATTCGCCAGTCTTTCATTTCGTGGTCTTGTCTTTGTGTTGGAAATACAAGTGCTGGCAACGTGCAACGGAGCGAGTCGTAGGTCTGGTGCGAGATACTAGTTGGACTCCTGATCATTACAAAAGTGGCGAGCCTGCCAGGATCCAGCTAGCATACTGACCGATACGACTTCCGTACCGTACAGAAAGACCACCATGGACCTCGAGAAGCTTACAGCGCTAGGCGTCCAGTACGGCCTATCTGGGCATGAGCTCCGCGAGTGGGTTGAGAAAGAACGCGCCAACCAGCGCGCTGAACGAGTCGCTCAGCGGGAAGCAAACCGCGAGGAGGACGAACGGCAGAAGGCCGCGGACGAACGGCAGAAGGCCGCGGACGAACGGCAGAAGGCCGCGGACGAAAGGCGCAAAGAGCTTCTGTTGCTGGAGCTCCGACTTCGGGAAACGCCGGCAACTGCAGGGACCCACGAGAACGGCGTTGGACCGGTCGGCACGACACCCCCTGGGGCCGTGGTCAATCCTCAGAAGCTTCTTCCCATCTTTGACGAGCGCCGCGATGACCTACATGCATATCTACAGCGCTTTGAGCGGGTAGCTACTGCACAAGAATGGCCACCAGAGAAATGGGCCACGGCCATCAGCATGTGCCTCTCTGGGGAAGCTTTGACCGTCATAGGCCGTCTCACAGCAGAAGAATCGCTGGATTACCCCGCAGTCAAAAAGGCTCTATTGCAGCGCTTCCGCTTCACTGCCCAAGGCTACCAGGAGAAGTTCAGGGGAGCGCAAGCCATGGACGGCGAGACTGGACGACAGCTGGCTGCCCGGCTCTCAGGATATTTTGACCATTGGATCGAGATGTCAGGTGTGCCGAAAACATTCGAAGGACTCAGGGACCTTATCGTCTCCGAGCAGTTTCTTCGATGTTGCCACGCCAAGCTCATTGTATTCCTGAAGGAGCGGACTGCAAGACGCTGAGTTCTCTCGCGGACCATGCCGACCGCTTCCTGGAGGCCCAAAATATTACTAACCTTGGGAATGACAGTGAAGAGACACCCAGAGACCGAAGTTATGCTCAAAAGAAGTCGCTGAAATGCTACTTATGCAACCGCATCGGCCACACTGCCCTGACTGTCACGTCCCTCTTAGAAACCCGGCAAAATGCAAGAGTTGCGGCAAGTCAGGGCACAGCCCTGAAGAGTGCAAAAACAAACCCACCGACCCGGAACATTTTGCCTCGTGCGCTTTCACGCGGAATCGGGTCTCTACTGCTTCCTCTAGGAACGCAGACGAAACCTCAGGCTTCCATAGCCGATGGGACTACAAGGCACCTCGATTTCTAGCAGACGGCCTACCCGTTGTTGAAGGGCGTGTACTCGGGGAACTGTACGCGTTCTAAGGGACACGGGCAGCAACACCGTTATTGTTCGGCGCAGCCTCATTCCCGACAAGAGGTTTTCCGGAAAAACAAAGGAAGTCTTCTTTCTGGACGGGTCGGCGATGCAGTTACCAGAGGCGAAGATTCACGTTGACACGCCCTACTTCACAGGGGAAGTGAACGCCATTTGCATGGAAAACCCCACGTACGATCTCGTTCTTGGTAACGTGCCTGGAGTACGAGCAGCACTGAACCCAGATCCGTGCTGGGAGAGCACAAGCAGCCGGGACGAAAAACAGATTGAGCCTTTGAAAGAGGAAAGGCCACCAGCCGTTCCAGTGCTGATGTCTGCCATTGTCAAGGCGCAGAACAACAGCCGTTTTTCCAAGAAGCTAGGAGTTATGAGCTCTCTTTCGAAGGACGAGATAGCTCAACAACAGAGCAGCGATCCTTCATTGAAATGGTGCCAGCGGAAAGTCGGCAAGCGATTTTATTACCGCAAGGGCCACTACAGCAACTTCCTACAGGAAGACAATATTCTGTACCGGCAGTACCACCGAGTGATGGGTGAAACGTACAGCCAGATCCTTGTGCCTAAGCCGCTCCGAGAATAGGTCATTCGAAGCTCACACGAAGGTACCCCGGCCGGTCATCTCGGGGTACGGCAAACGCTTAACCGAGTGCTAAGAGAGTTTTACTGGCCTGGCGTCAACGTTGACGTGCGGCGGTTCGTCGCATCGTGTACCACCTGTCAGCGAACATACTCACCAAAAGAATCACCGCATAGAGGTGGCGCAGGTGTCATGGAAACCGGCTGGACCCATAATCAACGAACCTTTAAGAGGTTTTTTGTGGAACTGAGAATAGTTGTTATAACAACTTTCTTAAAAGGGGGGTAATTGTGGTAAGGTGAACGGAAAGCGTGTGTGGCCAACCCCTAAGACGGTCAGATGGCTGGATCAGGCTGTGGGAAGCGAGGAAGACGAGGAAAAAAAGAGGGGATGGGCTAACCGAAACTGCCCGATCAGTGGTTCGGGCCTGCGTCTTGGACCTCCAGGCCGGCGAGAAGACACGGCGCACCTCTCGTCCTTGTTCCGGCGGAGCGCTCAAACAGCCCTGGTGCCCGCTTGCCTCGCGGCGTAGGCCCGAGGAACTCAACTTCTCAGCAGTCTCGGCCAGTCACCGACGCTGACATCCGAGCCGGGACTGGGGTTTGGTGAGACGCCGCGAGGACATTCTCCAGAGACTTGTGTTTTGCGTAACTGCCCGTCTGTGTGTGTTGGGGGCTGGGAACTATTCTCCAGTCTTTTATTTCGTGGTCTTGTCTTTGTGTTGGAAATACAAGTGCTGGCAACGTGCAACGGAGCGAGTCGTAGGTCTGGTGCGAGATACTAGTTGGACTCCTGATCATTACAAAGTATTCGAAATTGAAATACTTGTTAACACGGCCTTGCAAACAAAATACTAATTTCGTTAGTTTGAAAGAACCAGCCTTTTTACCTTAATCAGCGCCATTCCAACCATGAAAGGTGTTTTTAAATGAAAAAAAAAATGCGAGGAAGTTTGAAAACTGTTCAGATTTCCCACTACACTGGCGCAATATGAGCAGGAGCAATGTAATATGGCCCTGCAATAAAAACAAAGTTATCACTGTGTTAGCTGCATGTTAGGATTCAAGGGATTCAATACATCAGAAGTAGAGGCTCACAACAATAACGTGGTCATGCTTCTTGGCAGTGGTTAAGTCGACGACCACAAATCCCACACACTATTCTCTGACCTCATAGAGGAATCGCTAAGAAGTGGTGGGGTACGCGCCATTGACATATCTGTTTCTTAATATTTCGATTATTCTTCTGAAGTTTCCAATAAAATCAGTGCCAGTGTTATTAGACCAAAGCCGTTTTGTTGTAAAGCCGTTTTGTTGTAAAGCAAACTTGCATTTTATCATCATGGCCCCTTTACCGGTGTTCCTCTGACGATACCGGGTATCGAGAACATATCGAGTCTTGTCGAAATCTTTGTCATATTTTTTTCCTATATCTTAAGCGAAACAGCCCAAAGCACAGCCTTTAGAGCTTTTCACACAAGTTTCTCTTCCCAAAGTCCGCCAGACGCATCATAAACGAACAGAAATTGCCGCGAGAAGAAAATGCTAATCTTAAATTCTTCTTTTAGGTAAATATTATGATTACACAAACTTAACAAAACTCTTCCAAACTCGCACCACTGCCGACAGCACTAGGCGCGCTGTCATTGGCGCAATGTTTTTAGAAGAGGCTGATAGCCAGACGAGCCTTCTGTTAAGTATTTCGGCTTTCACCGACGGTAACTTTTTGACACAGATGCGAGCCAGATATACTCTTGCGTAAAAATGCAGGAAAGCAGTTGTGACCCGGCCTTGCGGCCTCGGTGACCTGGCCTCAATAACTTTTTACACCATTTTCCTCTGAGAAAAGGAATGGCAGATTTCCTCCTGTTTACTTTTTATTGTAGCTTGTGAGTTTGTGGCGGGAAAACAAGAAATGGACGGGTCGTTATTGCGAATGATCACGGGAGTTTTTCTTTGTACTGCTCGCGGTGTTATCACAGCGATGTTATTTTTAGAAGGAAAAGAAGAGATTGTATTAGTGAAGGTATGTCGTTATCCTTTTAGAAGAGTGAGAATTATTCCCTTTTACTAGCCACGTGGCATAAGTTGCAACTTCAGTGATATCGGAATACAGAATATCATCACAGATTTTCTCTCCAGTGTGCTGTCTCCTACGGTTACAAGTTTTAATCTACGCCTCTCTGATTTTGCATTTCTCTATGTGCGATATTGCACGCCGACCTTTTGTTCTCCAAATGCAGCAGAAAGGACGGCGGTGAGAGTTTGAAATGGCGGAATTTTTATTTTCTCTCGCAAAAACCGTGATTATAACATCAACAAAACTCTGAGTCCCCATCAACAATGATATGCCCCACATTGGATAAAAGTTGTAACTTCCAGCCGGAAAGAGTTTCCAGCACTTCCTGCCGCTAAGTATGCTGAGGAGCTGAACTAAGTTTGTCCAACCTTAATCAACATTAACCACAATGTGCCGTGGTACACATTGATCGAGATAGTGTGAATTTCCTTGGCTGATTTAAGGTTAACGCGAAATCAAGAGTTTATAATAAAGCATTCCTAGGCTGCTAATTCAGTTTTAAAGGCTGCATAATCTGGCATCCCGCTTCCCGCTCTTTGAATGCCCCATAGTCCGCAACACACAATGAAAAGCATGTACGGGCGAGCAGACGCGAATGCGTGCAAACTATGTGCAGTAAATCTGGAGTGCCCCACAGCACTCCCCATTTAAATAGACAATTGGAGATGAATGCAGTCATATTTTTTATTTTAGGCTCTTTCGGTGACAGACGCATAATAAATTTTAAAATTTCCGCATTAATTGAGTCTATGCAAGACGACTTTAAAACGTCATTCCTGCGTAGGTGGTCGTAACAGCCTCCAAGTCTGACACAAGCCCTTGAAATTTCACGCCGATCTTTGAATTCCTAAAGTAAGTATACCCAATCAGTTTATTTATTTATTTGTGCACTTCTATCTTGCTCGATCATAATGCAAATCGTCTGGTTTGCTTGAGATAGAAGGAATCCCACTAGAGTGTGGAGACAACGATGGCAAACTTTATTTCGAGTACGCTGCCTCTAGAAGGCTCTATTATGAGTGACATCCTACTTTTTATTTAGAAACCGGTTCACACAGCTCTTTATATGTACCTCAATACCGATTCACATATACGCTTGACAAAATGTGGGTTAGATATATTATAGTTCCAAAGTTTTCTTTCATGGCCAAAACATTCCGTCTTAGCCGTATTCGATAAGACTCCGCATATTTTTATTGTCATCGTGACAAGGACAGTTCAAACCTTAGAAGCAGCTCGGCTCTTTTGACATAACCTTTGTGTGTATGTCTCCTGAATCAAGCATGGCCTCAGCAAAGTTTAAGGCCTTATTCCTGACCGGCTGCTGGTCACAAATAAAGGTTCTGATTGACCCCAGACCCACTAGCTGCTCAGAGAAGCATACGTTATTGTCTCGTGTCGGGGTTAATGGCAATAAGCTGCGATTTTTCCGTAAATGGCCATTCAGTAAACTTTTAATTTCTACCCTTGAGCGAATAAAAGCACAGAGCAAGGCAGAGGCTGTCATTTTCTGTCCTGAATAAATTCCACAAGCAATTAAGATAGCGGCGTAGAGATACTTCCTCAATTATGCTCCACACGAACCGTTTCAGAGAGCGTCGTCTTTGTGTGCCGCGTATGCGACCAAAAACGTTGCGTTTCGCGTCATTTTGAGCACACGTCAATTCTGAGGTTGTGACGCTGAGCAAAGGTTTGCCATATTCGAAGTTGACGGCTTTCGTCTCAGCTATTGTCACAGGCAGGTTATTCGCAGTATGAATGAGGGCTGGTACAAAATTTTCTGCTAGTTCTTTATTCAGATGATGGATGTTGTGGCAAAGTTGAACTAGCTTGTAGCTCTGCGAAGCGCTCTCCACGGACACTCGATGAAGCCTCTCATCTTAGCAGCCTACTGGCTATTCAAGCTTTCTTTCCAAAGCTACTTACAGTGCCCTTTCGTTATCGTCTGTCCGTTGTTGTACTTCACGCCCCCAATGTAATGCAAGCAATTAACACCCGAATCTCATGTTGGCACGCATATAGCGGCACAACACCGCTGCCAAGCACGTGGGGCAGCGGTTCACGTGATGCTGGAAGTCGTAGCGAACATGCCACGTGACCTGTGAAACCGCAAGGATGTCACTCCAGCCGTTGCCTTCTTTGTAGCACCGCACCTACAGGAACGAGGGGAAAGGAAACAGTTATAAAACAAGAAACCAAGCCAGAATTTTGTGCGCAGTATCTATAGTGCGGTCCGACGGTACTCTTGCTAGCGCTAAACTAATGGGTAGAGTGCCACCCGGAGGCACCAGATTTGTAGAACTAAGCTAGCGCGTAATAGAATATGTTCAATAGGAGTTAGAAGTACTGTCTTAGCTCCGTGTTACGTAGGGAAAATATTCGAGTACAGCTGTTCCTACTTCTGTACTATTGTTTTTTTTTTCTGTAGTTTTATTTTTAATCGGAACTGTGATGGCTGATGTTAGTTTTCATAGTTCTTATTGATTGCTTCTGTATGTTATGTTGGGTTAGCTTACGCTACTTCACGTTATGTCAGGTTACCTCAGGCGATGTGAGGGGAGATTAGGTTAGCTGATGATGGGATAGGTTAAAAAGGTTATGTTAAAGACAAAGAAAAATGGTCTGAGGAAGCGTTTCCCTGCGAAAGGCTTTTGGACGTAACTTAGCGGAATGCTTAGTACCGCCAGACGGCAGTATAGCCACAGCGATATTGAAATTATGACATAATTCTTTTGGGCATACCGTCCCTCTATTTACGTTCTGCTATTGGCTACCATTGTCCGTGAAGAGGAAAGTATATAACCGCTGCACCTTACCAGTACTTACCTACGGGGCAGAAACTTGGAGTCTCACTAAAAGGGTGTCACTTAAATTGAGGGCAACTCAGTGAACAATGGAACCGAAGATGATAGGTGTAATGTTAAGGGACAAGAAGAGAGCTGAGTGAGTCAGGGAGAAGCACGTGCTGAGGACTTAGTCGAAATTATGAGGAAGTGGACGTCAGAAGGGCATGTAATGCGAATGCAAGATAACCGTTGGTCATTAAGGGTAACAGAATGGATTCTAGAGACTGCAAGCGCGGTAGGAAATGGCAGAAAGTTAGGTGGGCAGATGAGCTCATGAAGTTTGCGGGGATAAATTGCCGCCGTTAGCAAAGTACCGGAATAATTGGAGATTAATGGGGAGGCATGTGCCCTGCAGTGAGCATAGACAGGCTGCTGGTGATGATGGCGACGACTGGCTCCATCGGGTAACAACGCAAAATCGAGGGTTACAAGACTCAGCGCCAAGGGTCGCAAAGTTTGCCCACCATAACTTTGGTTGCCGAGGTCGGAAATACATGTGTACTTGCGATACAGTTACGAGTGTTACGCATTTGCTTGACATTGGACCCGACCGGTGGCTCAGTGGCTAAGTTGTGCTGCTGAGCCCAGGACGCGGGTTCAATTCCGGCCACGGCGGCCGCTTTTCGTTTGGAGGCAAAATCAAAAACGCCCATGTGATGGAGATTTCGGCGCACGTTAAGGATCCCCAGGTGGTGAGAATTATTCCGGAGCCCTCCACTACGGCGCCCGTCATCGCCTGCGTTGCGTCGGCGCGATAAAGCCTACAATCGATGAATTGCTTTACATTGGCTTACCCTTTTTGGTGTAGCAAGCTGTAGCCGTTTGCGATGATCCAGTTTGATACACATTGAGTCACCGCGTTTTTGTTGGTGCCATAGATAAGTTGACATGCTGAAAAGAACGAGTGATTAGTTAATACACGAACAGGCTTAATCTCGCAGGCTTACATTAATTAACTGACACATGGGCTCTGAATGAGCTGAAACCAAAGTGACGTTTCAAGTAAAAGTCAAATTCAAAGTTCGGGTCTTCAACGCGCCTTAGCTGAACGTGGGCTACGAGGCGCATTGTACTGGAGGACTCAGGTTAATTTCGACAACCTGGGCGTCTTTAAGTGAGCCAAAATTTCCCCACGGGAACGCTTTCACTTCTCGCTTGCACCTGAAAAGTAGCCACCACGGCTGTGATCAAACTGGTGTCCTGGGGTTCAGCAGTGCAAGGGCTTATATCTTAGCTACCGTGGCAGGGGAAGTTTCAAGTAAAAGCTTGCAAGCGCAATGAAGATATCCTTTATGCAAATGCGCGCGAGCACTCCAGAGAAATTTCCTCGTGTTATTTCCTTGCTTATTGTAAGTGGGTGATAATAAGCTCAATTTACTGGCCGGCTTGAGTTGATGCCTGCTGTCCTCTTTTGACTCTACGACAATGTGCGAAAGATTTAGGCGGGCGTTCAACAACCTCAAGCTGTTCTAAATAAGCCATCCTTCCAGCTCGTTCGTCCTTTGCCCAGTTTGAGCCTCCCGTGAAAAGCCTAACTTAAAAAAAAATGTGGAAGAAGTTTACTTATGCTGTTTTCCTGATATGTAAACCTGAATATGATTTAAATGTTCATGACACCGCGAATTTTGGTTAAACCTGTGAGGAGGCCAGCAATGGCATGCTACGTTCTACAGCGCGACATATGTTGATATAATGATTACGACATGCCATGAATATGGCATAGTTACTCTTTGTCGCCTCGGCCTTTTCGAATAAATAAGTATTATAGGCTTTCGGATAACCTTATATATATCTTGTTTTTACAGTAGACTTGGCTATTTTTTTTTGTTTTTTTATAAGGGTAGGTGGTATCTCTCAAGCGCTGATACTATAAAATAGCAGCTATTTTATCAGTGTTCAGACCGCGGAAATGCATCAAAATGCACTCTTACAAACTGAACAGGAGGGAAAACAATCACATTCTTCTTTTAACACACGTAGCTCAAGTGCCCGATAATGCCAATTATCACAAGCAACATAATTTAGAATTTATCATCATCATCATCAGCCTATCTACGCCCACTGCTAGGCAAATGCCTCTCCCATTATTCGCCAATTACCTCGGTCCTGTGCCAAATGTAACCAATTTATATCCGCAAACTTCTTAATCTAATCTGCCCATCTAACTTTCTGCCGCCCCCTGAAACGCTTGCCTTCTCTAGGGATCCACTCTGTTACCCTTAATGACGAGCAGTTATCTTGCCTTCGCATTACATGCCCTGCCACATCCATTTCTTCTTCTAATCTCTACTAATATGTCCTTTCAACAGTGTTTGTTCCCTGACCCCCTCCGCTCTCTTCTTGTCCCTTAATGTTACACTATCATTTTCCGCTCCATTGCCCGCTGAGTCGTTCTCAATTTAAGTTGTACCCTCTTAGTGAGCCTCCAAGTTTCTGCCCGTAGGTGAGTACCGGTAAGATGCAGCTGTCATACACTTTCTTCTTCAGCGACAATGGTAGGCTGCTATTCATTATCTGAGAATGTCTGCCATATGCGCCCCACCCCATTCTGATCCTTCTAATTATCTCTGCCTCATGGTTGGGATCTGGGTCACAACTTGGCCTAAGTAGATATATTCGCTTACCACTTCCACTGCCTGGCCACCTTCTCAAACTGCTGTGCTGTCCCGAGGTTATTGATCATTACTTTAGTTTTCTGCATATTAATTTTCAGGGCCACGGTTCTACTTTGGTCGTCCAGTGCGGAAAGCATGCATTGCAATTCGTCCCCCCGAGTACTTAGCAAGGCAATGTCATCAGCAAATCTGAGGTTACTGGGGTATTCTCCATTAACCCTTACTCCCACCTGTTCCCAATCCATTTAGAATTAAAATTTGTCAAGCGAGGTGAAGCGAAGGCAGGTTCAGAAAAAAAAAATTAAGGAAAAACGACCTGTATGGGAATCGTGTTAAAAAGGGGTTAGTCACGACATGAACAATAAGGATATACTATAACCATGGCATTTCTGTTGCTAAGCCCCACAACGCCTTTCCTCAAAATCTCCCGATTGACCTGTACCTGCGTGCTGAAATTAAGAGAAATTCAGGTTTTAGGGTTTTTCGAGCCTCGGCTATGAGGCGCAAAGCAGTGTAAAGATACTGAATAATATACGGTACATGGGTATGGCCACTGTGCTTGAAAACCTTGAAGCAGTCGTTATGGTTCTAGCCTCCTTCATTAATATGCCTGCCTCGGTCGGGATGGAGAACATGCACTAATATGAGCAATATGAAAGGGAATACAGGAACGCGTAGAAAACACCCGCAGATCCAGGTATGAGGGATACGCAGTGGCCGCCACCAGAAACAAAGTGGAAAGGGGTACGCGGTTCTAACAAGTGTTTCCATTCCCGCCGTACGTCTTCTCGGCTTTTGAACGGTGCTATATTATCGGCGAAATGACGTAAGCTGCTGCTTTTTAGAAATGCAAGCGTAGTGGGAGTGCCAACAGTTAGTAGAAGGGCGCCCTCCTTTCCCCTTTTGTTTTTCACAGCGGCATACGCGTATCGCTCCGAGTATGTTTCGGGGCTGTTTTCCACGCGCTCCTGTGTTCCCTTTAATATTGCCCATAATAGTACATGTGCCACCCCCAGCGTATTCCCCTCAACACGTTTGGAGGAAGCCTGATTAAAATAAAGGGGAGACAACAAGAATCCAGGATACCGTTCTACGAACACCGAGTCGCGAAGCCATTGTTTACACCTCAAAAAACAAACGTACAAGCGTGACTTTCTCTTGTACGTGCTCACCTGGCGCGCTTATTTCCGAACCATTGTCATGGATCCATCAAACCCCTCAGTTTTCGTCTCAGTAGGTTTCTAGCTAGGTACTCCTCATAGGTGACATCGTATGGGAGGCAAACATCACCGCACAATAGGCGGAAGGCGCACTCAGAAATGGTTGTAATGTTGTCATACCAGGGTTAGCATTAATATGTACGCACGTAGAAGAGGAAACGTTGATCTGGAAACGTTGCCACACGCACTGTAGATGATGGCCACAGGAATGGGCGCCACGTATTTCAGGGGCTTCCTTCATAGGTATCCCGAATATCCGATAAGTACGAACCCGTGGCTCCCAAGGGCCGCGGTCAACGACGTACAGAGATGGAGGGCGTACGCTGTAACCCGACAAGTACTTGCAAGCCTGTCCGAGCCCATCGGGAATCGCTTGCCTTTCCTGGTATGTAGCTGACGGAGGGTGTTTGTGTTCACCGGTGAGAAACCGGATATGCTCCAGTCGCTGTATTGTGCCCAGCCAATGTCTGCCAGATGGATAGGCCTCTGCACAGCACCTTAAAACGAGAGAAACATTCCACTTGTCACTGACTTGTGCAATTGTATATTTCACCTATGCACTGCATTTGGGAATGTGAAACTTATTAGTCAATTTTCTTACCGGAAAGAACTTGCGAAGTGGGGATGAGAAGGCACTCTTATCTAGGATGTTTCACGTCCGAGCTGAATTGATGTTATCAGGCGGCAATAAGTTACCTGATGTGCCCGTAGTGTGTCAGCGTTACACACAAGGCGAACCAATAATGGCGGGAAACTACTGAGAGGCAGTCGGTCTTGGTGTTCTTGGGGGCAGCTTTATTTGTGTGAGTGAAAGAACAGTTGGATGAACACGGCAACAGCGATATATCGGGAAAGGTGGCATGCGCGCACAGCTTATTCGCATTGACTCAAGTCAGCTGTATACGGATTTGTTGCAGTGTAAGTCTGCGTACCACTCAGGCGTGTTGCTTCTGTTATAGTTGATGGTTTACAATAACTGCTGTACATGAGACATCTATTTCAAGCGCCCACTCAGCCATTGGGCACGCTGAAAGTTTACATTGCGCTTGAATTTCCGGAAACTATGTTGGGGCGAATAACACCTTTGTGCGTTGCAATACAAATATAGCCTAAGCTGTCCAGATTTTACTTTTACTCCTTTATAATGTTTCATCTACTCTTACACATTTTCCAGTTAGAAAAATAAAACGCGGAAGCCATAAGATAAGGAGTGGTTTCACAAAATTTTCTAACATTTATCGTTTAGTATTACAATATACGAATTGAATCTTCTCAATTTTTTTATACGCCACCCTAATTAAAAAAAGTACCATGACATGCACCCCCGCGAGGGACACGAGTAAAGCAGAGCATTGGGGGTGGTCACGTGGCATTGGTTGTGGTAGTTGGCGGTGGTAGTTGTAGTTGTTGTTGTCGTACGGGTGCGTCGACGGCGCTTGAAGTCTAAGTATGACGAAATGCACGAGGAATTGGAGCACGGGGAGTTTGCGAGCTTGGACGAGTTCCAGCGCGCCGTCGACGTGCGGTCCGGGGAGGAAGATTCTGTGGGCTGGCGCATCGCGTCCGTGCGTGCTTCACGCGAGGACCCCCGCCGAGAAGTGAGTGAACGCGTTCAACCCGTGGATCGGAAGGGTTCTCGACTCCAACATGGACCTGCAGATCATCCTCGACCACTACGCGTGCGCGGCGTACGTCGTGGACTACGTCAACAAGGCCGACCGCGGCATCTCGTTCTCGTAACGCGGGTCCGCCGCTC